>PVJS01045092.1:0-16381 GCA_004027185.1 Glis glis
AAAAAAAAAAAAAAAAAAAAAAAACAAAGAAGTCTGCACTCTTGCTTTTATGGTAAAATACTCCACAAGTTCTGAACAACCAAAATACAAACCTATTTTAGAACTCTATAAAAATATTAACATATCAAGAGAAAACAAGACTTTCTTCTATCAACAATATACTAGAGTCTTTGAGAAAGGATAAAATAAGAAGTTCCCTAATGACTACAGACAACTACTAATTACATCATAATACACAATTGTACAAAAATATACAGAAAGTATAAGGAGTTTTTCCATTATCACAACAATATTTTGTGGAAATAATCTCAAATTGGTATACAATCAGAAAGTAATAAAACCCATCATTGTATTCCATTCCATCAGAAAATGAAAACTAAAACTTGTTGTGTATAATGAACACTGATCAAATAGCTTAACCTCACCAAACCTCAATCTTCTCATCTGTAAAAGGAGCATCTCACCACACCTCTCACAGAAGGTCGAGGGGCTCAAACATAGTAAATAACTTCAATTGGAAGAAAATCTACAGGTCTAACTTGTTTGGAAGGTGAAGAGAAAGAAGCAAGTGCCAGGCACAATGCTTGGCGATGGCAGGTGTTAGGAGCGTAGCTAAACGAAGAAGGTAAGTTTCCACTGCTCATCAAAGGAGAAAAGGAAATACTCAGAAGACAACAGCAATAATGTAATGGAATCACAATCTCTCGCTAATGACACAAAAACTTTAAATACTGATATTTTAAACATTGATGCACAACAGAGTAATTCCAATACCAATAGATTCAAGAGGTGATCACTTGCACATAATAAAATTGTTAAAATATTATGTATGCCAGGTGTGGTGGCGCATGGCTGTAATCCCAGTACTTGGGAGGTTGAGAGGAGGATTGCAAGTTCAAGGACAGCATCAGCAACCTAGCAAGACCCTGTTTCAAAACAAAAAAATTTTAAAAAGGGCTGTAGGTGTAGCTCAGAGGTAGAATGCCCCTGGGTTCAATCCCTAGTAACACACACACACACACACACACACACACACACACACCCCATTATATATGATCTATAGTTATGTAAGTACACAGATGGAACATACATAACAAGCACAAAAGTGAAAATAGTTATGTCAGAATGGTAAACTGTGCCCCCCAAAATACTGTTTTTTAACCACTTCATACCTACTCCCCACAGAAAAGTCATTCATACTTGTCTGAGCTCACAAACAAAAGAGATGACCTTAGGAACCCAGGTAACCAACTAGCCAATCCAAATCAACTTAGTAGTCAGCAGGGCTAAGAGCCAGAAAGCTCTCAAGTCTACAATGGTTCTATAATTAAACAAGTAACAAAAGAAAAACCCCAAAATTTCAGAAAGCATCTTACCAAGGTGATGTCTCGGGAAGCTGCAGCTGCGCTCATGTGCAAGCTGGGCTGCCTCACGGAGCTGCTGCAGTCGAGGGCTCTTGCAAATGTCCCGACGGCACTGAAGAAACCAAACCCACACGGGCAAAATTAAGACTGCTGTTTTTTAAAACACATGTGGATAATGAATGGAAAAATCAAATATCGCATGAAAAGGTTTTGTTTCTTTGTATGTTTTTCTTTTTGTTGTTGTTGTTGGAGACCGGCTCTCACTATATTGCCCAAGCTGGTCTAGAATTTCTGGGCTCAAGTGACCTTCCTACTTCAGCCTCCTAAGTAACTGGGTCCATAGTTTCATGCCACTGAATATTTCCTTTCTACAAGGTTTAACACAAACTAAATTATTCTAATCTGAATATCTACAGTGTTCCAAAACCCAAAACACTGAGCACTGACATAACACCACGATGGAAAATTCCACGCCATCAAACTGTTTCAAGCCCAAAATTATTTAAAAGATTGCATAAGCCGGGCATGGTGGCACATGCCTGTAATCTCAGTACTTGGGAGGCTGAGACAGGAGGATTGTAGGTTTGAAGCCAGCCTCAGGAACACAGTGAGGGCCTCCACAACTTAGTGAGACCCTATTTCAAAATTAAAAAATAAAATAGGGCTGGGAGGATAGCTCAAAGGTAGAACACCCCTGGGTTCAAGCCGCACTAACACACACACACACACACACACATTGCATAACATTTCTTTCAGGCTATGTGTATAAAGTATATACAAAATATAAATGAATTTTGTGTTAAAACTTGGGTCCACCCAAAGATACTTCATTGTGTATTTGCACATATCCAAAATACAAAAAAAAAAAGACAAAAAATCTGAAATCCAAAACACTTCTGGTCCTAAGAATTTTGAATAAGGGATACTAGTCTGTAATTGACAAGCCAATTCACTACATAAAGGTAATTATAATTAATCAAGAAAAGATAGCCTGTATGGGCATAAAGAAGATAAAGGAAGAATTATTATTAAAAAAATGCAGAGTAAATCATTTGGTACTCAAATTTGTTCAAAAAAAAAGAAAAGTAAATTGCCTGCAGAGTTTTGACCACCTTTTTGGCCCAAACTGTGAAATCCCAGTAATATTTTTTTCTTGAAATGAGGTATCATTAACTATAGCAACCACTATAACAACCCCTAGGCCTAGCTTCCTATGAGGATTCAATATATAATAGATTTCTACTGAATCCTATTAACAAAAATGAAAATGTCCACAACACTGATTTTCATTTATAATGATTTAGAAGGCCTTCCTATAGGTGAAGAACCTTAACTTTGAGAGGTGCAGTATTAAATGAAGATGAGACTCACTGTTTATTGCTTGATTTTTTTTTTTTTTTTTTGGTACTGGGTATTGAACCCAGGGGCATTCTACCTCCAAGCTACACCCCCAGACCTATTTTTCTATTCTTTATTTTGAAACAGGGTCTCACTAAGTTGCGGAGGCCTCACTAAGAAGTTGAGGCTGGCCGTGAACCCGGATCCTCCAGTCTCAGCCTCCCAAGTACTGGGATTACAAGCATGTGCCACCATGCCTGGCAAAATGTTTTTAAACATTGTGTGTGTGTGTGTGTGTGTGTGTGTATGGTACTGGGGATTGAATCCAGGGGCATTCTACCTCTGAGCTACAACCCCAGCCCAATTTTATTTTTTGTTTTTGAAACAGGGTCTTGCTAGGTTGCTGAGAGTCTCACTACTTGCAGAGGCTGTCCTTGAACCTGTGATTCTCTTGTCTCAGCCTCCCAAGTACTGGGATTACAGGTGTGCACCACCATGTCTGGCTTTTTAAAACATTTTAATTAAAATAAAACACATATGCAAAAAAAAACCTATAACAATGTATAAAGCTAACACACCCAGGTCACCAACAGAAAGTAATGAAACAGGTCAAGAAACAGAAAGTAATGAACCCCAGAGGGCTTTTCATGTCCTTTCCCAATTCCTACTCAGACCTCCTTCCCAAAATGTACCACCATCCTGGATTCCAACACTACAGAATGAACACCTTTTTAAGGTCCAGTTTCCTTTGTTTAACATGATATTTGTGGGTTGTCTGTGCTGTCACATAGAGCTGCATTCATTCATTCTTCTTGTATGGAGCTTTCTTTTGATTAACCAACCCCACCCCTACTTTATTGCTTATTGACATTAGGTGTTTCCAGGTGGAGCTACTGAGAGTGCCACTGATGCCATTTTGTATATGTATCTTTTGATGCACAAGTGTATACAATTCTTCTGGTCATAATTTTAGGAGTGAAACTTAAGGGATGTGTGTTAAATGATAGTAAACAGTTTCCCAGTTTCCTGGGCTCAAGTGATTCTCTCACCTCAGCTTCCTGGGTAGCTAGGACTACAGTTCTATAGCATCACACCCAGTTCTAAATTTGTACTTAGAAGATTATTTTTTAAAACAAATATTCAGCCGGGCGTGGTGGCACACGCTTGTAATCCCAGTACTTGGGAGGCTGACACAGGAGGATGGTAGATTCATGGCCAGCCTCAGCTATGTAGTAAGCCCCTCCGCAACTTAGTGAGACCCTGTTTCAAAATAAAGAATAAAAAATAGGGCTGGGGGTGTAGTTCAGAGGTAGAATGCCCCTGGGTTCAATACCCAGTAGCCCACACAAACACACACACATACATACACACACGCACACACACACAAAAAAAATCAAATAAATTTTTAAAGATAGTAGCTGTAACCAAGCATGGTGGCACAAACTTGTAATACCAGTACTTGGCAGGCTGAGACAGAAGTATCACAGGTTCAAGGTCAGTCTCAGTAACTTAGCAAGACCCTCTACAACGTAGTGAGACCCTGTTTCAAAATAAAAAATAAAATAGGGCTGGGGTTGTAGCTCAGCGGTAGAATGCCCCTTGGTTCAATCCCTAGTACCACAAAAAAGAGAAGGAAAAAAAAGATACTAGGTATAAGCCAGGCATGGTGGTACATACCTATAAACCCAATACTTAGGAGGCTGAGATAGGAGGATTACAGATTGAAGGCCAGCTCAATAATTCAGCCTACTGAGTATTGAGATTAAAGGCATGCACCCCTGTGCCTGGCTACACACTGTACAACTTTTAATAAATCATAACACTATAAGCACATAAATGATCATACTGCATGTACCTTCATTCAATATTACTTTTAAGATTTATCTCTCAGCTACCTAGAACTCTAATTCATTTTAATTGCTGGAAAGTAACATTCCATTATGTGAATATACCTCAATTCATTCATTAATTGCTTGCTAGTGTACTTTTAGGTTTTTTCTGATTTATCCACTGTTATAATGCTATGATAATTTCATTTACTTTCTGCTTTGTGGCAATTTTCCCCACAAGCATCACTTACTTTTATAATTGAAAAAATAAAAATAAAATTCTGCCAATTAACTTGCTCAAGAAAAGAGAAAGGGGAAGAAGAAAGCCAGCAAGACCGAAATCTCTCAAAGCCCTATGTTTAGCAAGAGGCCTTACTCTAGCCTGAATGTAGTGAAAGGAATCCAAGCTGCACATTCCTATTGGTACCTGAATAATCTAGTCTAGAGGAAAGCTATGTCCAGAGTAAAGGAAATCATTGCTTTCATTACAGATATGAGATTTAGGTGTTGGGGGCTGGAGTTGTGGCTCAGTGGTAGAGCGCTTGCCTAGCACACACAAGGCCTGGCTCAGTACCCTGTTGGGGGCTGGAGTTGTGGCTCAGTGGTAGAGCGCTTGCCTAACACACACAAGGCCTGGCTCAGTACCCTGTTGGGGGCTGGAATTGTGGCTCAGTGGTAGAGCACTTGCCTAGCACACACAAGGCCCTGGCTCAGTACCCTGCTGGGGGCTGGAGTTGTGGCTCAGTGGTAGAGCGCTTGCCTAGCACACACGAGGCCCTGCTTCAGTACCCTGCTGGGGGCTAGAGATGTGACTCAATGGTAGAGAGCTTGCCTAGTATGCATGAGACCCTGGTTCAGTACCCAGTACCACCCAAAAATGAGATTAGGGTGTTGAATTTCTTCTTTATACTTTTCTGTTTTCTTAATTAATAAAAATTAATCTATTCTCATTTAAAACTGAAACGAATGATAGTAAATCACATTACGTAGGAGGCAGTGTGACATATATTAAGCTTTCCTTTTTTTTTTATACTGGAGATTGAATCCAGGGCATTTTACCTCCAGGACACACCTCCAAGCCTTTTTTATTTTTATTTGGAAATAGGGTCTCGCTGAGTTGCTGGGACTGGCCTTGAACTTGTTATCCTCCTGTCTCAGCCTCCCAAGTACTGGGATTACAGTCATGTACCACCATGCCTGTCATGTGTTAAGCTATCTTACATAGTTAAAAAAAAAAAAGGAATACAACTGATAGAAAAAAAAGTAGAATACAAAGAAATGAAAATACATACACTTATCAAGGTATTTCTTGACTCAATAATGCCATACTCACCGTGCTACAACTAAAAACTGGTCAATCTGTCGATCTGTAAGTGGGCTATTTGGATCCCAAACTTTAACTTCCAATTTTGACTGTTCCCTCTCATCTGATTCTCCTGCCCAAGAACAAAAGAAATAGAGTCCTGTTACTCACAAAGCACACTGTCACATATAGCTGATGCCTACAGTCACCACAGCATGAGAAATGTTCAAGTATAAGGCAATGCTCATGGCTTTGGTACATTCCTCCAGACAGCACATGTACAACACCTGGTAGAGAGAACACCATGATAAGACAGTCAAACCAACCACATGGTATCAGCAGTAGCATGCATTTCCTGAGTGCCTATATGTGCGAGGCCCTAACCCTCATGCTAAGGAATACAAAGATGAAACAGAAACCACCCCTGCGACAACACATTTCACTATGATAAAACTTAGGCATAAATGTCTATGATATGAACAAAAGAAATAAGCTGGGTGTGGTAGTATATGCCTGTAATACCAATACTTGGGAGGCTGAGACAGGAGGATCGCAGTTTTGAGGTCAGCCTCAGCAACTTAGCGAGACTCTGTTTCAAAATAAAAAATAAAAAGGGGCTGGGCATGGTGGCGCACACCTGTAATCCCAGTACTTGGGAGGCTGAGACAGAAGGATCACAGATTTGAGGACAGTCTCAGAAAGTAGTGAGACTCGAATCAACCCAGCAAGACCCTGTTTCCAAATAAAAATAAAACAGGGCTGGCGGTGTAGCTCGGAGGTAGAATGCCTCTGGGTTTAATCCCCAGTGCCACAAAATAAAAAAATAAAAAGGACTGGGGGTGTAGCTTGGAGGTAGAATGCCCCTGGGTTCAATCCCCAGTACAAGAAGAAAAAGAGAGGAAGGGAGAGAGGGGAAGAAGGAGAGGGGAAGAGAGATCATAGACATATAAATACATCTATAAGAATGTAAAGTCTAGAGAAATAATTTCAGGCTGGCTAGGAAACAGTGTCATGAAGAAAGTAGCATTTCTGCCAAATACTGAAGGGTATGAATGCACTGGAAGAAGAAGACAACTTAAAAAACGTATGATAATATGAACAAAAGTCATGGAGTATTAAAACGAGATAGAGAAAAATATCTCATTTTGTTTGGAGGACATTAAGGAGAATAAGAAGAGACAGTCAAGAGAAGGGGGTTATGAACATATTACAGAAGATTCTGCACACGTCTTATGAACAGGTTTAATTTGGAGATAATAAGAAGCCCTTGCTTGTGGGGGTTGGGGTGCAGGGGACTGAACTCAGGACTTCTAACACTGAGCTACATCCCCAACCCATTTTACTTTATTTGAGTCAGAGTCTCACTAAATTGTCTGGCTGCCCCTGAAATTGCAATCCTCCTGCCTCAGCTACCCAAGTATCTGGGATTACAGGTTCCTGCCACCGCAGCAGTTGGGCCCTTGGTTTTTTAATAAGGGGGTAACAAAACAAGAACCAAACTTCAAATGTCCTATTTATGGCAATAATATAGGACTTGCTCTGCAGGGGTAGGTACCTGATGAAGTAAAAAAGAAGTACCAGACTCCTCTAAGAGTTCCACTTGGAATTAATATACATGGTGGTGAGAGTAGCAACCAAGAGCACAGAGAGAAGATCCAGGCACATCAGTGGCTCACAGAGTACAGAGGGCAGCCTTGAGCGTTGTACAGATAGTGTTGGCATTAACAGAAAGAAGGAACCCAAGCAGCAGGAGGCAAGGGCTCAGGGAAAGACTCATGATGGTGTAGGATGCTTTGATTTAGAACATCTCACAAGATGGGCAGGACTTGATGCAAGGACAAAGAAGAGTAATGCAAAACAAACTTGAGAGTCAACTCAAATATTGCTTTATAACCGTGGATTCTACTAGGGTAAGAGCTCTTTGATGATAGAGTCTGGTTTGGGCTTTGTTTTGGTTTTGATCATTACTTCTGTATTATTACCAAAATAACTAGGGAAAGGATTAACTAAATGGAATGGGTTATTACATATATAGCAACAGTAATTAAAACAATGTTGGGCTCTGCGGGTTTAGCTCACTGGTTGACCACTTGGCTAGCATGCTCAAGGACCTGGGTTTGATTCCGAGCACTGTCCCCCAACCCCTCAAAAAGTTTATCAAAAGTGCAGAATTAGCCAGGCACTGTAGCACACGCCTGTAATCCCAGATATTCGGAAGGCTGAGGTAGGAGGATCAGAAGTTCCAGGCCAGCCCAAGCAACTTAGTGGGGCCCTGCATCAATATAAAATAAAAAGGGTTGGAAATGGCTGAAAAAGACTATAGCATATAATAATATATACTTGACATTTTAAGTATTATTATAATTTTAAAACTGTTAACTAATACTTACTGAACACTTACTATGTCCCAGGATCCTATTATTTCAGGTTTTCTCAACCTATGCACTGTTGACACTTTGGGCTGAATACATCCTATGTATTATTATATGATGTGTGGCAGTAACCTCTACCCAAGAGGTTCCAGTAGCATTTTGCTGGCCGCCCTCCCTCAACCAGTTGTGAAACTAAAAATATCTACATACTGTCTAATGTTCCCTGGGGAACAAAATTGTCCTGGGATTGAGAATTGCTGTCCTACACGTTTGCAATCAATGCCTGCTTATAATTAATTGTTATAGGCTGATGTCGTTTTATTTTTTGCCTTTTTTTTGGTGGTGGTACTCGGGATTGAACCTAAGGGCATTCTACCTCAGAACTACACCCCTAGCCCTTTTAATTTTTTATTTTGAAACAGGGTCTTGCTAGGTTGTTGAGGGTTTCACTAAATTGCTAAGGCTGGTCTGGAAACTGCAATCCTCCTGTTTCAGTCTCCCAAGCACTGGGATTACAGGCATGCGTCACCACGCCCAGTGGCTGATGTTTTTAAGTTGATTAGCATCTACCACATTGTTGAGAATTTTACATGCTACAAAATTACCTAATGAAAATAAGATTTGTGGGAAAGTAAGACAGAAGTTTCAAAATCTAGGGAATTTGGTAAGGAGGTTATTTTTAAAAAAGCAATAACCATAATAAAAATACATAATAAAAAATACATAATAAAAAGACCAGTTAACAGCCAGGCGTGGTAGCGCACGCTTGTAATCCCAGTACTTTGGGAGGCGGAGACCGGAGGATCCGGGTTCGCGGCCAGCCTCAGCGCGCATGCGCGCGCTCGATCGATCAATGGATAGATCGATCGGTCTATCTCTCTCTGTCTCTCTCTCTCTCTATCTCTCTCCCTCTCTCTCTCTACCTAGTGAGGCCCTCCGCAACTTCGTGAGACCCGGTTTCAAAAATAAAGCATTAAAAAATAGGGCTGAGGGCGTAGCGCGGAGGTAGAACGCCCCTGCGTTCAATCCCCGGTACCGCAAAAAAATAAAAAAGACCAGTTAAATCTCCACTGGCACTTGGACCAAACCCAATGGTCAGTTGATCCCACATCTCCTTAAACCTTAACCTCAGTTAACTCATTCTTCCTCTACTGAGAAGTAGGACCTTCTGTACAGTTTCTTTTCTTTTCTTTCTCTCTCTCTCTCTTTTTTTTGTACTGGGAATTGAACCCAGGGGCATTCTAGCCCCAGCCTTTTTTATTATTTTGTTACACCCCAAGCCCTTTATATTATTTTGTATTTTGAAAAAGGGTCTAGCTAAGTTGCTGAGGCTGGCCTCAAACCTGAGATCCTCCTCTCTCAGCCTCCCAAGTACTGGGATTACAGATGTTGTGCCACCACACCTGGCCCTTGTGTAAGTTTCAATGAAATTAAAAACTGCAAGACTCCAATCCCCCCACCTTTCAAACATGGGAGGAAATTTCTTCATGGTTTCTTCATCTGAAACTCAAAGCTTATTAAAAACCATATGGTGGTAACATAGCAGAAAGTGACACAGATTTTGAGGCCAACGTTAGCTAGTACTTGCACTACAGGAAGGCACTTCTGTACAATATCTACTTTTTCTTTTTTTTTTTTTTTTTTGAGGTACTAGAGATCAAACCCAGGGCCTTACACGTACCAGGCGGAGTACCACTGAGCTCCATCACCAGTCCTTGTTCAGTTTTATTTTGAGACAGGGTTGAAGTTGCCCAGACCAGCCTTGGACTTGAGATTTTCCTGCCTCTGCCTCCTGAGTAGCTAGGATCACAGGCATACTGACACAATTTCTACCTTCTCTACTGACATTTTCTTATTCACTGATTGCAGATGAGCTAATTCCAGTTTTAAAAACATGTACTGTAGCAAGAAAATACATTAACTAAATCTTTAACTCTCAAAGAGACACCTCCTGAAATTTCCAGTCACTGACTAGTGGTATTTAATTAGTAGCAGCAGAGTTGGACAGGAGAGAAGTTAACAGCTAAAGAGTGTTGGGGGCCGGGCGTGGTGGCGCACGCTTGTAATCCCAGTACTTTGGGAGGCGGAGACCGGAGGATCCGGGTTCGCAGCCAGCCCTCTCTCTCTCTCTCTTTCTCTCTCTCTCTCTCTCTCTACTTAGTGAGGCCTCTGCAACTTCGTGAGACCCGGTTTCAAAATAAAGTATAAAAAATAGGGCCGGGGGTGTAGCGCGGAGGTAGAACGCCCCTGTGTTCAATCCCCGGTACCGCAAAAAAAAAAAAAAGAGTGTTGGGCACTGTGTTAAATACTCAGAATTACTTCTTTTACTCATCACAATGCCAGGATGCACCTCCATACATTACCACTCCCAAACCCCCTTTTTTCCTGGTACTAGAGATTGAACCCAAGGGCATTCTACCTCTGAGCTATATACCTCCAGCCCTTTTTATTTTTTATTTTGAAACGGGATCTTGTTAAGTTGCTGAGGGTCTCCCTAAGTGGCCAAGGCGGTTCTTGAATCTGCAATCCTCCTTTCTCAGCCTCTCAAGTACTGGGATTACAGGTGTGTGTGACCACACCTAGCTACCACTCTCTTTTTAAAGAGGAAGAAATAGGAAATTAGAAGGGTTGAATAATTTCCCAAGTTATCCAACTAAGACATATCAGCCAGGTTTTACTCAAATCTGTGAATCCATAATCAATTCTAGTTTAATAATTTAATGTTGTTATAACACTTTAACAAAAATTTTAATTAATATGTAAAATAGACTGCTTTCTTAAAATTCTAATATTATAACACATTTAAATAATAATTCAAAATTTCCCACATATGACATTTTTCTCTATGGAAAATTTTCTAAGTAGGTTATTAAAACTACATTTTGTAAGATTTACAATCTCAAAGAAACCTTTACTATCATTTGCAAACTAAATGCTCATCATTCCAGATCTCTAGAGTTTGTTAGATGGTGAGTGGCCACAGGTCAATTTTAAAATTCCAAAGCCACAAAAAACATTTATTCACTAGCAAGAAAATGCTACAATAATCTTTTAGAATTCATCAAGACACGTTTACAAAGAAAGCAAGCCTAAAACATATTCTGGCATGATGCTGCTGCTGCCACCTACCCAGGACATTAATTCCAGTTCTACATCCCATGCCAATGCAAACTGGAATCTGGCCACTGGTCAGAATGTGCCCACTCAAAGGGCTGGGGCTGTAGCTCAGTGGCTGAGTGCTCGCCTAGTATGCGAGGGACTCGGGGGTCTATTCCCAGCACTGTAAAATAGAAACACAAAAAATATAGCCCTCAAGAATATCAAAAGGATTATTAGTAAACATGTATTGCAGCCAAGTCCTAAGTAACTGTTTTTGAACATGATATTTTATACTATTTAATTTCCCTGCAAGCTTGACATAGTGGTGCACGCCTATAATCCCAGTACTTGGGAGGCTGAGACAGGAAGATTGCAGTTTCAAGGACAGCCTTGGCCACTTACAAAGACCCTCAGCAACTTACTGAGACCCTATTTCCAAAAAATAAAACAAAACAGGCCTGGGGGTATAGTTCAGAGGTAGAATGCCCCTGGAATCAATCCCCAGTACCACCAAAAAAAAATTTTTTCCCCCCTGCAACCAGGTCCAAGCTACATGTGGTTGTTTTGGTGATGGCAATGTCTGTGTTCTTCAAGTGCGGTTTAACTATTCTTATACCTATTGGTATCCCTAACTCCCTCTCCCTCCAAAATATATAAATCAGAAAAAAAAAGAGGGTTCTTTAAACCTTACATCTAGTTCATAGATTCTCAAAGTAGGTGATATCAATCCCTGAAAAGTGCTGGAATGAAATATAAATACATAAAACAACACAAATTTTATCACTGCATCTTTCTGTTGATTCATTTAAAGAAGGTGGATTTCCAAGGGGATGATAATTTTTTTGGTTTCTGCAAAAGGAGTGGTAAGCCAAATAACTTTGGAACCCTTTGAATTCTAGTTCAGTGCCTAATTACAATTAAAAAGAGCCGGGCGTGGTGGCACACGCTGTTAATCCCAGTACTTTGGGAGGCGGCCAACCTCAGCGCGCGCTCTCTCTCTCACTCTCTCTCCCCCTGTCTCTCTCTCTCTTCCTAGTGAGGCCCTCCGCAACTTCGTGAGACCCGGTTTCAAAATAAAGTATAAAAAAATAGGGCCAGGGGTGTAGCACAGAGGTAGAACGCCCCTGGGTTCAATCCCCAGTACCGCAAAAAAAAAAGAAAAATTATGGATATGCTAAATACTTGAGGTTGCAATAAGAATCCAAAATGACTTCTTTGCTTATAATTTTTAAAATATGGCATTTTTCTCTAAAATCTATAATATTCATTAATGTTGTTGTTGTTTTGAGGGTATCCCTCCCATACTAGAAGTTGAACACAGAGGTGCTTTCCCACTGAGCTACATCCCAGCCCTTTTTATCATTTATTTTGAGACAGGCCTTGCCAAGTTGCCCAGGCTGGCCTCAAAATTGTGATCCTCCTGCCTCAGCTTCCCAAATTTCTGGGATTACACAGGCATGCACCACCTCGCCTGGCTGCTGCTTTTCTCTGTTAAAGATGAACATGTACAGATTAAAGCTAACAAGTTATAAGCTTAAAAATAAACTTAACAAAAAATGTATGAAACCTATATGACTAAAACTATATTTAAAAAATAAAACTCACACTCCCACAATATTCACAAGTAGCCTTGAAGAAAGGGAAAGTCATTTCTCGTTAGGACATTCCAACATCAAAATGTCTGTTCTCCCTAGATTAACTTAAAAGTTACTTGCAACCACAATAAAAATACAAAGATGGGGTCTTTATTTTGGTGCTAGGTGGGCTAATGATAAAACTCATGTGGAAATATCTGCATGCAGTCACAGGTAAGAAAACACTGAAAAGTAAGAGCTATGACAGGGGACTAGTCTTACCAGATACACGTTACCACTCCACTACAACTGAACAGTGAGCACAAGAGCGTGAACCAACAGACCCACGGGACAGAACAGACACCTCAGAAACAAGCCCACGCGCTGCTCAGTACTCTAAACCGTCCGCACCTCCCAACCACATCAGAATCCTGATGAAAGCTGAAGGGAGAAATGGACAAACGGATGATAAACTGCAACAGTAAGGGGACAAAAACACCTGTAAGACCCACAACCACCCCAAGAAATGAGGGAATGGGGCTGAGGATGCAGCTTAGGAGTAAGGCACTTGCTAAGGTCCGAGGTTCTATCCCCAGCACCACATTTAAAAAAAAAGAAAAGAAAAGAAAAGAAAAGAGGGAAAACCTGCCCTACCATACAACATGTAAGAGATAGATAAAATAAACCCGAATCTATCACACAAGGGAACACTGCATAGAATGTCATAGCTCTCTATGTATCAGTCTGGAAGAGCATGTTAACACTGGTTAACAGCAATTAAGTTGCTGAGGCTGGCCTCACACCTGTGATGGTTAATAGCAATTAAGGAGGGATGATCTGAGGGACTACTATTTTTGTTCCCAGTATAATTGTATTTTCTACCACATTTTGTGTTACTTGCAATAAAGTAAATTTTAAGACTGAAAAATAGGAAAAAGCAAGAATACAGTGGAGTCCTGTTACAAAGGGAAGTGACTTCATCAGAAGCACTCTTTTTTTTTTTTTTTGCGGTACCGGGGATTGAACCCAGGGGCGTTTCACCTCCGAGCTACATCCCCAGCCCTATTTTTTATACTTTATTTTGAAACCGGGTCTCACGAAGTTGCGGAGGGCCTCACTAAGTAGCTGAGGCTGGCCGCGAACCCGGATCCTCCTGTCTCAGCCTCCCAAGTACTGGGATTACAAGGGTGCGCCACCACGCCCGGCCTAGAAGCACTCTTAACTGTGCAGTCTACTGGGATTTTGTTGTTGTTGTTCAAGGTGTGAGTACTGCCCAGCAGCTTTGACTTGTAATCCCCTGCACCTCAAAGTTCACAAAATGGGGGTCTGCTCCCCACAATGCCCAGAACCTGATTTTTCCTATTTTTTTTAAGATCCTATTATGCAGTATTTCATTCAAAGAAAGCATTCTGTTGCCTGAATAAACCACTCACCCCTGAGGACTACCAGGAGAAACACTGGTAAAAGTCATGAAGAGTCACTTGTTCATGGTATCATTTGGAAAAATAAATATGCAAGTTTAACACAATAACCATAAAATATGCAAAAACCCAAGTGTTTTTTAATGGAATAAAATTTAGTAATCACTTAGTGCGGTGTTATGAGCCTAATATCAAACATTACAAACTATTAACATCCAAAATTGTTTCTGTCACAGACCAGAAGGTCAACAAGCAGCTGGGCATGGTTAACATACACCTGTAATCCCAACTACTTTGGGGGCTGAGGCAGGAAGATGGAAAGTTCAAGGCCAACCTGAGCAGCTTAATGAGTCCCTGTCTCAAAAGAAAACTGGAAAAAACGCTGGGGATGTAGCTCAATGGTAGAGCATTTGCCTAGCATATAAGGTCAAAGGTTCAATCCCCAGTACTGCCAAAAAATAAAAAGTCAACAATGTTTTAACCTATAATAAACCAACTCTATACAAATAATCCATTCAAAAAACTTGCCAAAAAGATTGAATATAGACATGGCTTGCTCTTCCTCAAACTTCATCATTACTGACTAACCCACCTAGTATTTGAATTCATGAGAGTTCAGAAGTCTATAGCATGACATGATTCACAACCAGCCCATTTACCCACCAAGGGACCAATATATCATATGGTCCACAAAATCTATCCTGAGGTATCTGTTGGTTTAACTTTTCAGCTTCTGTTTTCTAAAGTAAAGATGTGGGCGTGGTGGTGCATGCTTGTAATGCCAGTATTTGGGAGGCTGAGACAGGAGGATGGAAGGTTCAAGGACAGCCTCAGCAAGCACTGAGACGCTCATCAACCTAGCAAGACCCTGTTTCAAAATAAAAATTAAAGAATAGGGTGGGGTGTAACTCGGAGGTAGAATGCCCCTGGGTTCAACTCCTAGTCGCACACACACACAAAAAAGATAAAGACAAGGTAAAGAGAGACAAGAACCTATGGATGGAAGCATATGTTTTAATGATCAGATGTAGAGGCTATTTTGGGCTTAACACAAATCAAAAAGACTTTCACATAAAGACTAATAAATTCTAACTTCTGTGTGGCAAAAAATAAACAAGTTTAATAAAAGTCACTATTAAATTTTTTAAAAATCAAAATCAAATAACAAAGGAGGTTACTTATGAACAAAAGACAAAAGACAAATTCAAAGAGTTTTTGCCAATAAATAATAAAAAGATAAGTAACCAGAGAGAAAATACATAAGAAATTTAGATAAGAGTTAAAGATAATCAGGACAAGTATAATAAAAACTTAAATAACAAGGATGACATATCAAAAAATAAATAAATGCAGGGAGAAGACCTAATAATTAATATTGATGGAGGCATTTGATTTACTCATACATAAATAATACGAACTTTTGGAAAGGCAAACCATTTTCAATATCTAAAATATACATATCAGTAGATAGGGATCTACTGTAGCTCAGTGTAGAGCACCTGCCTGGCATGAAGGAAGCCCTGGGCTCAATCCCCAGTATTGGGAAAAAAAATGTATATACCATTTTACTTCTAAGGAGTTATGCTCAGAAAAATACTTCTCAGTATAAATATGTGAGTAGATTTTCTGTCAGCATCATTTGTAATACCCAAAAATGTAAGCCCATAATTCTATCATTGGAGACTAGAAAAGGAAATTAGGGTACATCCATTGAAATATAAGAACTATATAGTCATTAAACAAAATAAAGTCATTCTACTTATGCAAAGCTTAATGACACACTGTTGAGAAGACTAAAACAAGCAGTTGGAGAATAACACCTGCAACTCCTGCTGCATATGAACTGTTCCTGCATGGATTATAACCAAGGTGTGAACAACAACAAAAATACCCTGAGCAGTAACAGCAATTAAAAATGGGTTTACAGTGAAGGAAAGAGGATGGTGGCATCTTTGTCTACATTATACACTGCCTTGTTTGGTTCTTTCTCCTTTTTTTTTTGTGGTACTGGGGATTAAACCCAGGGGCATTCTAACTCCGAGCTACACCCCCAGTCCTATTTTTTATTCTTTATTTTGAAA
>PVJS01045093.1:0-16380 GCA_004027185.1 Glis glis
AAAAAAAAAAAAAAAAAAAAAAAAAAAAAAAAAAAAAAAAAAAAAAAAAAAAAAAACCCCTAAAGTTACTACTGAGGGGGTTAGCAGGGCAGTTCTTTTTGTCACTTCCAGAAGACCACAATGGTCCAAAAGGCCCACTGCTCCATTATACCATGATTTCTCACTAAGCACTGAGCACAGAACCCTGGGGTGGCTGTGGGAATTTTGGAACCATAAAACCCAGTCTCCCCACTGTGCAGATATGAAAAGGAGGCCTGGAGAGGCTGACCTGCTTATCATACCTACACAGTGAGGAAAAATGTGATGGGACTGAAAGTACCAGTTTTATTCTTTCATTCCATATTCTTTACTATCTCTATGTCTCTTAACCTTATTGTCTTAAGCCCTTTATTTAGGCATTTTACAACCATTAAAGGTATGTTAAGCTGGGTGTGGTGTCGCACACTTGTAATCCCAGTACTTGGGAGACTGAGACAGGAGGATCTGGGTTCGTGGCCAGCCTCAGCTACTTAGCGAGGCCCTCTGCAACTTACTGAGACCCTGTTTCAAAATAAAGAATAAAAAATAGGGCTGGGGGTGTAGCTCAGAGGTTGAATGCCCCTGAGTTCAATCCCCAGTACCACAAAAAAAAGGTATGCTAAGAGGTATGAACATAATTAGCAACAATTTAAAAACCCTTTATGTACCACTCTAATACAAAATCAGAGCAAAGATAGAAATGATACAAATACCTGCTTTATTCCTAAAAATATATGCAAAACCAATCTCTGGACAGCTCCCCTGCCCAAATTCATTGCACATATTCAAGGAATTTTCTTTGGGAAGACTCGCTCTGGCAAGAACTGACACTGTATTTATCTGTATGGAGATTGTGGGACTCGGGAGAAAAGCTCTTGGCTCATAAATTTCAACCTGCCAGGTAACAAGGAAATCATCTTTTCATGGTGAAATGCAATTTTAATTACCTAAGTAATACACAAAACATTATCCTTTTCTAAATATTGAAACATTAAAAAATCATAAGTTTTCTCTGAATACTATCCTCCAAATTCTGGTACTCTCCCTATCTATCTGCTAGAGTTTGGATCTGAAGTGTCCCCCAAAATCTCAGCTGTTAAAGACTTGGTCACCCGCTTGTGGTGTCATTGGGAAGCAGTGGGACCTTTCAGAGTTGGGGCCCAGAGGAAGCACATAAAAAACATGTCTGGGGAGCGTCTCAGTCATTGGCAGAACCCTACCCACTGCAGGCTCAAAGGTATAAAAGTATAACATTTGGTCTGGGAAGAGAGCCCTAGTGCACCCTGCTTGAACAGGGCTGCCTTTGGACTTGTTTCCCTGAGATTCATTTCCTTGTGTTCAGCCATCAAGGTACTCAGAGGCTGCTGCAGCAGTCGTGTGCCAGCCCTGGTATAGCTTTTGTGCTTAGCTTCATCCATGTGACAATGGTTTTGCAGGCATGCAAGAGTTTTGGGATTGTGGAGGCTTCCATCAGTATTTCAAGGGAAAGAACAGGAGCCCCTGCAAGCAGCTCCTGATAGGATGATGCATGAAGCTGTGGGAGTTAAGCTGATGCTGCAAGGAGACCCCAGGAAGATAGAAATGCCAGGAATGTGGAATGTGTGCTAAGGGAAGCTGCAGGCAGTGAGCAGAGCGAGCCCAAGAGAGTGGCCATATGGGCTGGAGCTGGCAAGGTCACACAGGGCAGGGCTGCACAAGTCCTATGGAACTCACATCATGTCACAGACCTACAGGACTAATTTTGTTTGTCCTGCTGGATTTTGGTCTTGCTTTGGTCCAAGACTTTCTTTCTATGCCCCGAGTCCTCCCTCTTGGAAAGGAAATGTTTGCCCTGTGCCATTGTATCTTGGAGGTTTGTAATTTTATTTTTACAGGGGCTCCCTACTAAGTTTGAGTTTCAGAGGAGACTTTGGACTTAGACTTTTGAGCAATGGTAGAATTTTTACGACCATGGGGACTCTCAGAGATGGAGTGAATGCATTCTGCACTGTGAGATGGGAATAAGCCTTTGGGAGCCAAGGGTGGAATATTCTAGTTTCGATCTAAAGTGTCCCCCAAAGGCTCTCATGTTAAAGGGTTGGTTGCCAGTCTGTTGTGCTATTGGAAAGTGATGGATCCTTTAAGAGGTGAGACCTAGTGGAAAGAAGTAAGGTCATTGAGAACATGCCCTCCAAGAGTATATCGGAACCCCCTTCCTTTCTCTCTCTTTTTGCTTCCTGGCTACCATGAGGTGAAGAGGCTTCTTTTGCCCCATGTTTTGTCTCACCATAGGCCCCAAGGTAACAGGGCCACGTGACCATGGACTGAAACCCCTGATACCATGAGCCAGGATAACCTTCCCTCCTTTTAGATGGAAAGCTGAGAAGCACACTCCCCAAAAGAGCATCATTGTCATTTTGGTGTAGATTTTTTCAGGATAAATTTCTGTGGACTTACATGCACATATATATATAGCTCACATTTTGGTGTGTATCTTTTGAGTATTTTCATGGACTTACTCATATGCATATATATTTCACAGCACACGTTTTCTGCAATTTGCTTTGATTACTCAACAATATAACTTGGAAATCTAGCTATGCACCCATAGGCACATTCAAAAAATACTTACTGAGCACTTACTATATACCATGCTTTGTTATAGTTTTGAAGACATGGGAATGGACAAAAACAGAGTTTACATTTTAGAAACCATTCATTCTTATGAAATCCAGCACAGTAATCCACTGTATGAATATACCAGTCCTTTAGTTATTTCTTTTCATTATTGCAAATTCTGGGAGTAATTATCACTATGACTCCTAGTACACATTCAGGTACTTCTCTACGGCTTAAGCGAGACTGCTGGGTCATATCCACACTTCCATTGTAATAGTTAACACTGAGTTTCCTTCCAGAATGATTGTAACATTTTAGCACCATTTAATTTTTGCCAACCCACTGGGTGAAAAATGGGCATTTCATTACTTCATCATGTGTTTCCCTGATTACTAATAAAATATAGCATCTTTTTGAGTCTTTACTAGTCATCATCTTTCATATTTTTTATATTTTCACAAAGTACAAAGTTGAGAATGAAACCATCACACAGAAAGGGGGGGGAGGGAGGGAGGGAGGGAGGGAGGAAAGAAGGAAGGAAGGAAGGAAGGAAGGAAGGAAGGAAGGAAGGAAGGAAGGAAAATTTACTGAATTCAACTGGATGAACAGAGAGCAATTTAGGTCAATTATTTTATTATAAAAATTCATCAAAAATACTTGGCAAATTCTAGTATTATTAACTCCTCAAATATTCCCTATCCCACCAAAAGCCTTCAGGCTCACAGCAGTACATCACTCTCTTCCTTATCCAACAGTTTCATTGCAGGACCAAATTGCAAATTACATTGGCAAAAACTGAACTGGGTCAAAGGTCACACTGCCTTCAAGGGGTTTTTTGGATTGGGTCTATGGGAAGTTGGAAGTGGGTACATTTGATAATCACTGTAGACGTGTCTATGGCCTAAGACAGTAAAGGAGCTGGTCTCTGTTGGTTTTCTCCAAAAATTAAATTATGATTATCATTACGGATATGAAGAGTAAAAAACAAAATTGAGAACATAAAGTATCTGAAACTCTTCTACACTGCACAAACACCTGGGGAAATTTGAACACACATACACACTTACCCTATAATGTGGCAATTCCATTTTTTTTTTTTTTGTGGAACTGGGGATTGAACCCAGGGGCATTTTCTACCTGTGAGCTACACCCCCAGCCCTATTTTTTATTCTTTATTTTGAAACAGGGTCTCACTAAGTTGCAGAGGGCCTCACTAAGTAGCTGAGACTGGCCATGAACCTGTGATCCTCCTGTCTCAGCCTTCCAAGTACTGGGATTACAAGCGTGCGCCATCATGTCCGGCTGGCGATTCTATTTTTAGGTATAGCTTTGAGTAAAATGTAAATAGGTGCACAAAAACATGTAAATGATGTTCATGAGACTATTTGTAATAGTCTCCAATTAAATTAACCAAATGTCTATCAACTGTAGAACAGATAAATAAGTTGAGTTTTATATAATGGTATACCATAGAAATGAAAATGAATGACTTATTCTTACATTCAACAACAGGGATAAGTTGTAGACACATAATATGGAGGAAAAGAAGTCAGACACAAGAAAATACCTACTGAACCATCCAACTTATATAAAGTTAAAAATCAGACAAAATTGATCTGTCGTGTTAGATGTCTCTCCAGGGAAGAGATACTGGCTGGAAGGGAGCATGTGGAGGGCTTCTGGGGGGACTTGCAATGTTCTTTCAGCTAAAAATATGTTCATATTTAACCACAAAGTTTAGCAAGAGTTATAATAAAGAACTGACATAACAGTTTCATGACCATGAACATGAATTCAAGAAATGGATTCAAAGCAAATGCTGAATCAGATATGAAAGAGTCACATTAAATGAATATATGTGACATGACATTGTACATCTGTTCAATATAGAAAACAAGCATTTGGCAATTTCGTTTGTTCAAATTTGCATTAATTAACATTTTAGATTAACTTCACTATTCCCTGTCTCCAAGCATAAGTAGTGATTTTCTAGTTTAATATGGTAAAACATTAATATTTAATTTACTGTGGTAGGAAGTTGTCTACTAAACTTAATGAAGAAACATATTATGAAGAAGTAAAAAACCCATGTTAGGAGAAGAAAGATTTCTTATGAGATAGCCCCCCCACTTTTTTGCATTTCTGTATTACTCCTGGTAACATTTGTTACCATTTGTACTTTCCTCACTCTGAAGATTTTCCAATTGAAGAAATGATAAATAATTAAGAACTGTCACCTTTTCTGATTGCTTCCATAGAGCTTCTGAATTTACTTGCTCAATTTAATAACAATAATGGAAACAGCTGTCATTGTTTTAATATTTTAATGTTTATCTCCAAGGCATTTATGACTTTATAAACCACAGTTCCCCTTTCCCAGACTATAATCTCAAAATTCCATTCTTAGCCTAATGGAAATATCATGTGACTAGATTTTTGTCTGGTTCTATAAAAAATACTTCATCTGGATTTAAAGTGTCATTGAACATTGGGCATCAAATAACAGATCTGTATCTCTTAAAGAAAATAGCTCTTTGTTTTTAGAATTAAAGAAATAAACCTCCTGCCAATAATAATTTTCTAAAGGTTTAGACTCCTAAAGGTAGAATCAAGGGCATATGGGATTGCTCTCTCCTCATTTCCCCCCAAAAGAGCATGTGAATTAAACTCACTGACTTTTATTTCTTAGTGTTGAGTCTAAGATCTTACAGCTTTAGATTTAAGTAGGTAAAAATTTAAATTGAACTTCATTCTGCCAGTGATCTGTATATTCCAAAAATCCTAATCATAAGAAAAAAAGGTTCATAAGAAATCCCCACATTTTTCTCAAAAAGCATAACCAAGTGTGCATGAGCAATGCCAAGCACTCACATACAAGATGAGCCCACATCATAATGGAGAATTCCTACTGCCTGACCTGTGCGCTAGCAGGTCACTAGTTACTGGTGGCTGCTTAAAGTTAAATTAGGCAACATGAAATAAACTTTGGAAGTCAGTTCCTGCAACACCCTAGCCACATCTCAAGTGCTCGACAGCCACCCGAGGTTAGTGGCTACCACACTGGACACACAGATATAGACTATTTCATCACTGCAGGAAGTTCTGTTGGCCAGCACTCCTCTAGGTGGACGTTAACTTCAGTCTAAGGTTCCTAAAATTATCAGCTGTGGTTGCATAAAGCTACAGTGTGGCATTTGGATCAGAATAGTCAGCAAACATGATTTGGTCCAGAAATAGAGCATTTAAAAAAGTAGAAATAATAATTGTAATCCTGAAATCATGCTGAGGCTTCTATGCAAGCTGGTTGGGGAAACTCTCTGTCTGGAATCAGTTGGCTTGGGTTTTACACCTGCCTTCAGCTGTGTGTCCTTTTCTTGCCTGTTCTGACAGCTGTAAAGTTACCTTCCCTACTTCATGGGTGGGATGGGATGTCCAATATGCCTAAATGATGAGAATGCTTTAGAGACTGGTAAGCACATGCTGTTCACATTATTACTTGTATGTTAAACAACACTGTTGGTATCATCAGTAAACTTGACTCTGGCAAATGCTCACCTCACTACAGTGCTTGGTGAAAAGCCACCCGGAGGTGATTCCATAACATTCCAGTCATGTTAGGGAAACTTGACTGGTAAATTCTTTTTTGACAAGAGATGATAAAACACTGTTCTCCATATACTGAAGTGGTTAGGAATTCAATTTCTGTAATGAACCATGTTCAGATACATACCTTACTGCAGTGCTATATACTCAGAATGAAGAAACAATACTGTTCATTGAAATAAAGATGGTAGGAATAATTTCCACTTACACAGTTAGGGATCATGGCTATAGCCAGAAAGGCAAGAATAGCATAAAGGTAACTAACTAGCTACCTACATTAAACTTTTTTATCCTTTAATGTATGGTCCCTCCAAGATTTTACAGTGGTGACCCATTCTGAAGGATTCCCCCATCTTACATCCCATTCTTCACATATCAGTTTCAATGAAGCTAAAAAGGATAGCTATCATAGTACCTCTATTGATAGTATCCCATTGATGGCTATCATGGTACCTCTCTACTTTTTTCTGTCCCCCTTGAGAACAAAGAAAACAAATAGAACTTTCAGATCTTGGTTAGAAGAAAGCGCTTGTAAGTGGCAAGGGCAGATATACTTCTGAAGATAGGGAAAGAAGAGAGAAGTGCATGTGGATTTCCTCAGAAAAGAAAGTGAACATAGACTGCTACAGAATTTACACCAAGAAGGTGAAGCACTTCTGTGTGATGCCCTTTGCCCTCTTTAGCTGAAAACCTAAAACTTGTCCAAGATAGTGGGAAAAGAGATGGAGTACGATTGGTAAGGGACTAAACATCACATGAGAGTGAAGTTTGGGGGAGACTTAAAGAAAAGATTTTTAAAACTATGGTAATTACATATCAGAGCTTGATGATATCCTTCCAGAAAAAAACAACCATTACTTAAAATAGTGCTTTAACAGTATTTATGTTCTGAATAAACTTTTAATTCTACAGTAGTTTTAGATTTACAGAAAAATGAAAGATAGTACAGTAAGTTCCTATGTGCCTCATACTCAGTTTCCCCATCAACATGTAACACCATTATGATACATGCATCACAATTAATGAAACAATATTGATATACTATAAACTAAAGTCCTAAAGTCCAAACTTTACTTATATTCCCTTAGTTTTTTTTTTTTTTTTTTTTTTTTTTTTTTGCGGTACCGGGGATTGAACGCAGGGGCGTCTACCTCCGCGCTACGCCCCCGGCCCTATTTTTTATGCTTTTATTTTGAAACCGGGTCTCACAAAGTTGCGGAGGGCCTCACTAAGGAGAGAGAGAGAGAGAGAGACAGGGAGAGAGAGAGACAGAGCGAGAGCTGAGGCTGGCCGCGAACCCGGATCCTCCGGTCTCTGCCTCCCAAAGTACTGGGATTACAAGCGTGCGCCACCACGCCCGGCTTCCCTTAGTTTTTACCTAATGTCCCTTTTCTGATTCAGGTTCCCCTGTTGCATTCAGTGGTCATGTTTCCTTAGGCTACTTTTGGCATGACATAGTCTCATACTTTTTGTTTTTGATGATGACCTTGACAATTTTGATGAGTGCTGGTTAGATAATTTTATGATTAACTAGAGTTACAGATTTGGGGGAGGAAGGCCATGAAGGTACGGTGACGTTCTCATCATATCCTGTCAAGAGAATATACATACTATCAACATGATCTATAACTATTGAAGTTGACCTTGATCGTTTGGCTAAGGCAATACGAGTCAGCTTTTTCCACTGTAAAATTACCCTTTCCCCCCACCTCTTTTCCATCCAGTACTTTTGTAAGGAAGTTATGATGTGTGGCCCACACCTAAGGAGTAGGAAGTTATGGTTTACTTCTCAAGGGTGAAATGTCCACAACAAATTTCTTGGAATTCTTCTGCATGAGAGATTAGTCTCTTCTTCTCATTTATTTATTTGTTCAATCATTTATTTATATAAGAGTTATTGATATTTATTTCATACTTTGGGTTATAATCCAATACTACTTAATTAATTTTGTTCTCAAATTATTCCAGCTTTGGCCATTGGGAATTCTATCATTTATCCCTGCATCCCTCAGACATGCTCCCATCATTTTTTTAAGTACCTCTTTACTTTCTGACACTACAAAATGCTCCAGGTCATTTGTATATTTCCTGCCCCAGTTCTACAGCCAGATATTTCTCCAAGGAGTCTGTTCCTATTATTAGGGAGTGATAATAATAGGCACCAAGATCTGGGTGCTGGGTATTTTCTCTGGATTTCAAAGGTGCTTTCACACACATTTCTCCCTTTTCTACAACCTCATCAAGAGATGGGTAAACTAAGACCACAAGTAGTAAAGGATTTGCTCAATATCAAGGCTAACAATACAATGTTGGCATAAATCTCAGTCTTCTGAGGATAGTTTGACCACCTGATGCTTTTCGAATTAGGACAGAGGATCAAAGACCAGATTAACAACTTGTAGGAAAAATGTAATGGGGTTTTGTGACAAACTCTCCTTTCTTTCTAAAGAAACAACTGAAGATTTTGTCTTCTATAGAAAGAGGTATTTAATTATATTATGGCACTAGTTCTCTAGTGGGGGTGATTTTGCTTCCCCAGGGACATTTGGAGACATTTTTTGGTGGGTGAAGGGTGCTGTTACTGGCATTTGGTAGAGAGGACAGGAATGTTGCTAAATATCCTACAATGCACAGAACAGCTCTCAAAACAAAGAATTATCCATTCCAAAATGACAAGTGCTAAGTCAGCCCAAGGAGTGACTACTAGAAGAATTTCATCCAATTTTATATCATTTTTATTCTTGTGGAATTATTTTCCTGTTGGTGGCTTATGAAAGGCAAGCACGGAAGTCTGTCTTGCTCTGTGACCTCAGGAGTTAGCCTATTGGAAGAAGGTTTAAGGACTTGAGTTCTAAATTAGATAAGAGGCTCCTATAGTTATTTATGGGGCAAATAGAAGAAGGCATTTTTTAAAACAAGTTGCTTGAGTCCAACAGGGCAAGAGCTGAGCAGTAACTTCCCCAATGTTACATATAATAGTGCTGAAAAGGGAAGGCATCTCTCTTCAAAAGCCATCATTCACTGGCCACACTGTCTGCCATCTTCTGGTTTAAGAACACATTGTGCAGAACAGTGATGTGGCTTGGAAAATCTGCCAATGAAGCGGTGAACCTTACTAAGTAGATGGCTAGTACCCAGAAACTGTTGTTCACTACTTGGTGACCTCAATTTGGAGAGGAAGTGGGTGACTGAATCTCTGTTTGTTGGTGTAGTCAGTGACCACCCAGCAGTTTGACAGGAGAAAGAACTTTTTTGTTTACCAAGATCTCTCTTGGAAGCTTTAGAAAAAGCTTGCTCACTCTTGGTACTAATGAGTCAATAAAGGACATTTTTTGAGCAAAATGGGTGCCCTGGAACCATAAATTGCCATTGCTCCTTATGAAAAAATTTAGAGAAAAAATTTAGCGGCAGCGTATTACATAAGATGAATATACTTGTGGAGACTCTGATGCAGGAGACACACAGATGTAAAGTACTCAATGCACCATAATGCCTGGTACGTCATGATTGCTCACCAATGGAAGCACAATAAGGAACGATGCTTACTCAGTATTCTCCATGCGCCAGGCACCGTGCTAAGTGCTTTATAAATTATCTCATAACTAGCCTGTGAGATAAATACCATTATCCGATTGATTTTCATGTGTGGAATTTAAAAGTAATTGTATCAAGTGGCCAATGCTAAACAATCCAAAAGTAGTAGAGCTGGAATTTAAATCTCTAATAGTCTAACTTTAAAACTTGGATACATCTATTACTGTATTATATTGTCCTCTACCCCTACAACAGTCACTAAAGTTATTATTAACCTGGATGTTCCCAAAATTTGGGTGGCAGATGGTGGGGGTTACAAATGTTAAGAGTTATTCTACCCAGTATTTCCTAATGACTCCAGTCTGTTGAGCTTTTCAATTCAGTCAGGATGTTAACCAGAGATGCAGCAAGAAAAACAATGCCTTTTGTGGGTTTTGTAAAAAGTTCAGTTATGGCTCACATGGCCCCAGGAAGGGGAGCAGTGTCTGTAAGCTGTGGGTGCCGTGTGGATCAGGAAAAAGCTGACATTGACATCATTAACCAGGCAAAGCAGATCAGTGGCCTGATGCCCATGAAGGCTCGTGCTACTCAGGCCTAGCTAAGAAATGAAGACAGTGGAGGCAGGGACAACGGCTAGCACCCTAAACATGGAGAAAGGAGGCACGGGTGGGCAGACCGGAGTATGCCCTGTCCTACCAGGGAGAAGAGAAGCTGCTTCCCAAGACCCCCTGGCTCTGAGGCTGTGGCTTTGACCAACACAGACAGCTACAGGAGAGTGAAGACCCCAAGAGACCAGGTCTGCCAGAAATGAAAGGAAAAAGAGCCCATCAGGTGCTACTAAGCAGGTGTCTAGAGAAAACACGCTATTTCATCTGATGATACCTCCAAGAGCAGGGTAGAAGAAGGGTGGAAAAGCATCTCCTCTCCGTCTTATGAAGAGTGGTGCCTGTCTATGATAAACATTATGTGAATGTTAAGAACAGCTTGCTCAAGGCCACACAGTACACAAGGAAAGGTGAAGAGTCTGAGCTGGCACTCCTGGCAGTGTGGAAGTAAGGCCAGCAAACATGACCCAGAAACTCAGCAATACTGGTGAAGTGACCATAAAATGTCATAGCAGACAGGGTAAATACTATTTTATTTGGTGGAATGAAGCTACTCCTCCTGTCCCCCTGACCTCCAGCTTCAAGGCACTAAATAGAATTTGACAAAATTACAACCAAATATTTTGAGCATTTTTAAATGGGTACCTTTCTTTGTGTCTTTGGTGCTGTTAAAAACCTAACTGAAAAGAGATAATTGTTCTTTTTTTTTTTCCTGCGGTACTGGGGATTGAACCCAGAGGCATTCTACCTCCAAGCTACATCCCCAGCCCTATTTTTTTCATTCTTTATTTTGAAACAGGGTCTCAACAAATTGCAGAGGGCCTCACTAAGTAGCTGAGGCTGGCCGCGAACCTGTGTTCCTCCTGTCTCAGCCTCCCAAGTACTGGGATTACAAGCATGTGCCACCATGCCTGGCTTACAATTGTTCTTTTAAAATCAAACTAATTAGCAATACTGGGTTGATTTATAGTTTGGAAAAACTATTTGGGAAATATATAAGTACAATTAAGGATAATAGGCTTGCATTTTAATTAACTGGACTCTTTCCTATTGGTATATATTTTGTTGTTCATACAGTGAAAAAATACAAAAAATTTAAATATTTTAACTTGCATTTAGGAAACTACATGTGTGATTTAGAAAATACAAATAACCTATCAGTTAAAAAATGTAATTTCTAAAAGTTGTTACTAGGTGATTTGAGGTTTAAGCCATCAAGGAAGTTAGATGCTTATGGAATACATGACTGAGAAAGAGAGAAAACAATGTCCTTTTTGAGATACAATCTGACACTCTAGACAGCATAAGGTCAGACCACAGGGATAGCAGAATATAAAGTTTAGCCCCTTAATATCCTGAAAACACCAATCACAGAGTATTACGGTTTGGATATAGAATGTCCCCTGGAAAGTTCATGTTACTGGCAATGCAAAAATGTTCAGAGCTGAAATAATTGAATCATGAGGGTTCCAATCTCATCAGTGGGCAAATCCATTGATGGATAAATAATCTGAATGGATGTACTGGGTGGTAATGTAGCAGGCAGGGTGTGGCTGGAGGAGGTAGTTCATACCCTAAACATTCTCTCTCTCTTTCTCTCTCTCTCTCTCTCCCTCTCTCTCTCTCTGCTTCCAGCCTCTATGCAAGAGCAGTGTCCCTGCGTTCACCCTGCCGCCACCACCATTTATGCTTCAGAGTTGACCCTATGGACTGAAACCTCTGAAACATGAGCCCCAGTAAACTTTTCCTCCTCTAAATTGTTCTTGTTGGGTATTTTGGTCAGTGACAGGAAAGCTGACTAAAACAGTAGGTGCTCAAACAAGTATTTGGGGGATGGCTGGAAGGATGAATGATTAAGTGGCTAAAATGCTCATTATCACATGGTTAGAGGGTAGGGAATCTTTCCCCATTCCTCCTCCTCAATTTGCCATTCAAAATAGCTATTGTTAGTCACTTTTAAAGTTAGTGCCAGAAGACTGTACCTCTTTGGTCTTCAAACCCCATCCACAATCTCATAGGTGGCTCTGTGTATATAAACTTTGCTTAATTGCTATGAGTTATTATCATTGATCTAAATCTGTCTACAATTCAATCTTAGTCAATGAATATATTTAGCTGAATAACAGGGGAGTCTCTGTGTTCTAAAGATGTATCTGCATAACCAGAAATTTGGAATATGTTCTGGTACCCAACTGTCTTTCTAACCCCTGATTATGCATACTTGGTGGAGAGGAAAGGGAATGATATGAAAGTAGCAATTTCAAATGTGGTCATACTTAAAATCAGAATATTTGGGTTATTGTTGGCATAGCTATCTTAAACTGTTCTTAAAAAACGAATATTTCAGTAATGATTTGGTCACAGTCTGGCCATGAGCAAACTAATCTGGTATACTACCATTAATCTTCAATACAAAAATGTTAACTTAATGAAAATTAAAGGTAAATTTAATATGAATATATAGAAAATAAAGTAGTGCTTCTACAATATTTCCAGGGTTTGGGAAATCAATAGTCTTCTTTTCTGCATCATTCTTATTTATTTATTTATTTATTTATTTATTGTGGTACTGGGGATTGAACCCAGGGGCATTCTACCTCTGAGCTATGCCCCTAGTCCTATTTTACATTTTATTTTGAAACAGGGTTTTGCTAAGTTACCACACACTGGCCTCGAACCTGGGATCTTCCTGTCTCAGTCTCCTGAGTACTGAGATTATAGTCGTGTGCTACCGTGCCTGGCTTTAGGCATCATTTTTTAGTACCATGGTATAAAATCCCCAAATAAGGAAGTCATTTAATAAGCAGCACATTTATTGCTTTACTTAATATCATAAACCTGTGTTGTGAATTGAGTCTGTCTTGTTTTGCAGAAATGTCCCATCTTGACATTTCAGTGAACAAGAGGAAAAAATGATAATATGAAACATAGTATGATATAGGCTAACCCTAAGCTGGAAAGCAAAAACACTCCATGACACCCAGGGATAAGAGTAGGTCACAGAGAGTCTGAAGGGAGTGGTAAAGATGAGGACAGGAATATGAGACAACTTTAGGTATAAAGAATTACAGTAGATCATCTACATTTGAGGGTGGGTGCGAAATATGCCAGAGGTATACATCAATGACTTTTTGCCTTCAGTACTTAAAATATGCTTGTATCAAAGTAACAGGTACACAATAAAAATAATACTATGAGTATAGAGTTGCTTTTAATGAAAGAAAAAAGATCTGCCCCATACTTGCCTTCCTTCAGTACTGTTCCCCAAGCCTACCACACTGTTAGTCATTTGTTTTTAACTCTTCTGATAATTTACATTCACAACTCTAAATAATATAATTAGACTTACAGTTCTTAGTTCATAAGCTATAGACAACATCAACTGACTTCCCACTAAGAAATGAGGATTACTTAACTCATATTACTCTTTATTATCCCCCCTTCCTCACAACTTTTATAGTTATAGCTTTATTCTTTGGTCACTGTTAACTTTAAATAATATACTTCAACAAGCTTTCTTGTTCCATAAATTCTTAACTCTTTACAACATAAAATAGGCTGTTAGTGATTCTCCCCTTCCACCAACTCTCCGATCCCATCCTAACTTCTGACAGCTATCGTTTTTTAAATTATCAATTAATCTTTCTATGCTTTATCTATAAATTGTTTCTAAAACAACTTAAAGGCAAATAATTAAAGGCAAATTTAAGGCAAATGATCTGTGTTTACTGTATTGTGAATATTGTTTATATAGAAACTAGTAATGTGCTGGAATTAAAATTTCTATTTCTAGAGTTCCATTTTTATGATCTCTTAGTCATTTGAAAGAACATGCTACTAGAATAAAGTCAAATGGATTTCCTTTCCTTAATTTTCATAATTGCTCAAAAAGCATGCCACATTTTTGTTACATGATGACTGGCCCATGTATCATTGTTCAGCTTTTAAGTTTCTAATTGCCTTTGAGTGTGTGTGTGTGTGTGTGTGTGTGTGTGTGTGTGTGTGTACACGCGCACGCGCATGTATGTGTGTTACTGGGGATTGAATCCAGGGGGTTCTACCTCTGAGCCACACCCCAGCTCTATTTTTTTTTTTTTACTTTGAAACAGGGTCTTACTAAATTGCCTACGGTCTCACTAAGTAACTGAGGCTGGCCTTGAGCCTGTGATTCTACTGTCTTAGCTTCTCAAGTACTGGGATTATAGGCACACACCACCATGCCCAGCTGACTTTATTTTTTTAATGTTCACTAAGTCCTCAAAATTTTTACATTACAATGATATGTTTGGGCTCAACATATAAAGATGAAAAACTCGGGATTTTTTGTACCAGAATTACAATTAAAACAAACTTTTGAAAATAATATTTTGTTTTAAAATGCTTAAACAAAGACAACTGTTTGTTCATGTGTCTGTCAGAACAGAGATGAGATATAGTCTGTGTTTATTAGTGACTTTCATTTATTTGGTACATTAAGTTTATAAAACACTGCTTGCATATATTATTTTATGCTCTCAATCTATAAAGTAGGCAATATTTTTTCTATTTCACAGATAAAGCAATTTAAGATTACAGAGACTGAGACAATACAGCAAATAAGTTACAAGTTCTAGACTTGAAATCAAGTTTTTGTTTTTCAAAGGCCAGTGTTCTTTGCTTCTACCACAGCTGCCTGACACATGGTCTCTTTTTGCCTTGTGTTTAGAAAGTAAAGCATGATGATTTTTTCATTTATAAAGGTTTGTTATCAATTACGGCATTCCTATGAAAAGGAACACAGTATTTCCACTCCTGACTTCTTACTAGATGTTATGAGACAGGATTTTTTGTAAATAAACAATTGGAAAGCTGGAAGAACTTGAAGAAAAATACAAATAAACTAAAAGGCCATTATACCAAGAGCTGCTACAATAGCAAACTGAATAATCAAGAAAGGCCAAAGATGGGGAAGGAAATTAACCAAATAATGTTATGTTCATATATGAATGTATCATTATGACTCTCACTGGCATGTACAATTACAATGTATCAATAAAAAACTGAAAAAAGGGAAAGGCCAATGGTTCATAAACACTTTCTCAAGCAATACACGAGAGTCTGTATGGTGCCGAGAGTCTGTATGGTGCCGCGACTACTGTGCATAACTTTAATAATGTAAACATTCATACAAAAGGAGGCAGTGAGCCCAATCATACTCAACCACATGTCTCACAAGTAGGGTCCTAGGAACAATTCTTCATATTGACTCTGACAGGTAAAGGGCAACCAGAGACAACTCATGGACCGAGGAGAACCACAGTCCATGGAAGATGTCGTGTAAGAACCCAAGGGAAGGTGAGTATATAGAAAACACGTTTTCCAGAGGCATGAGTGAAAAGAAGCAGGTTTCATCTTAACACCAAGAGGAATTTCCAACAGAGGAAATGTGCCCTCAGAAGTAAAGACAAAACATTAGCATTCAGATCAGGTAAATTCTGGCTAGGTGCAGTTTTATACTCTCAATACAGGCAAAACCTGAAAACTCAGTTTCAAAGTTTGAATTTCATATTTACCTTCTACAATACACAACATAAATATTCTTTAATGCTCTTTAATATTTGAATTTTGAGTTTATGTCAAAGGGAATGGTTTAGGAAAAAAGTTATAACAATAACCTACCAAAATATTAACAGAAACAATGAAAACAATTTGAGTAAGATGAAACATCCATTTCAATGTTTCTCATTTTAAAATGAGGAGAAACCTGATTTATTCTCTAAGGCAGAAATGGCATTTCATAAGAATATGTGATTATACAAAGAAAGAGGATGATGTGTTTTCATCGGTGTATTAGACAGGGTTCTCTAGATTAACAGAATACACAGAATGAGTATATTTTTAAAAAAGGGATTTATCAGATGGCTTACAGTTTGCAGCAATGTAGTCCCAGGTTCTGACTGCACGTGGAGGGTCAGAGGAACCAGTAGCTGGTCGAACGGTCTAAGAGCTGGAGTCTTAGGGTTGGAGCAACCACTAATTCAGT
>PVJS01045094.1:0-16380 GCA_004027185.1 Glis glis
GATTTATGGTTGGCATACAGAAAAGCTTCTGATTTTTTAAGATTGATTTTGTATCCCGACACTTTGCTGAATTTGTTGATGAGCCTTTTAGTTGAGTTTGTTGGATCTTCTAAGTATAATATCATGTCATCTGCAAATAGAGATAGTTTCAGTTCCTCTTTTCCTATTTGTACTCCTTTTATTTCCTTCTCTTGCCTTATTGCTCTGGCTAGAGTCTCAAGTACTATATTGAAAAAGAGTGACAGCGTACATCCTTGTCTTTATCCTGTTTTAAAGGGGAACTCTCAAAGTTTTTCCCCATTCAGTATCATGTTGGCTGTGGGCCTATTGTATATTGACTTTATGATGTTGAGGTATGTTCCTTCTATTCCTATTCTCTGCAGTGTTCTTATCATGAATGGGTGTTGGATTTTGTCAAATGCTTTTTCAGCATCAATTGAAATGGTCATGTGATTTTTGTCTTTAGTTCTGTTTATGTGGTGGGTTACACGGATTGTTTTTTGTATGTTGAACCAGCCTTGCATCCCTGGGACGAATCCAACTTGGTCATGATGTATGATTTTCTTGATGTGGTTTTGAATGCGCATTACTAGTATTTTGTTTAGAAGTTTTGCATCTAAGTTCATCAACGATATAGGTCTGCAGTTTTCTTTTCTTCAGCTGTCTTTATTTGGTTTTTGTATTAATGTGATGTTGGCTTCATAGAATGTATTTGGGAGAGTCCCGTTTCTTTCTATTTCATGGAATAGATTGAGGAGTATTGGGATTAGTTCTTCTATAAAGGTTTTATAAAATTCACCTGGGAAACCATCTGGACCTGGGCTTTTCTTTGATGATAGGCTCCTTATTGCTGCTTCAATCTTTTTGATTGCTATTGGTCTATTTAAATTTTCTGTATCTTCTTGATTCAACTTAGGAAGGTCGTATGTGACTAGAAATTTCTCAATTTCTTCAAGGTTTTCCATTTTGTTGGAGTCTAGTTTTTTGAAGTAGTTTCTGATAATCCTCTGGATTTCCGTGCTATCAGTGGTAATATCACCTTTTTCATCTCTTATTTTAGTAATTTGGGTTGATTCTCTCTTTCTTTTGGGTAGGGTAGCTAGTGGTTTATCTATCTTGTTTATTTTTTCAAGGAACCAGTTTTTGGTTTTGTTGATTTTTTGTATTTTTTAATTCTGTACTTCATTGATTTCTGCTCTGATTTTAATAATTTCCTGTTTTCTACTAGCTTTGGGGTTAGACTGTTCCTGCTTTTCAAGGGCTTTGAGGTGTGTCATTAGGTTATTTATTTGGTGATTTTCTGTTCTTCTTATGTGGGCACTCAGTGCTATGAATTTTCCTCTTACTACTGCCTTCAGGGTGTCCCAGAGATTTTGATATGTTGTGTCTCTGTTTTTGTTTGTTTCTAGGAATTTCTTAATTTCTCCCCTTATTTCTTCTCTGACCCATTCCTCATTCAGCAGTGTGGTATTTAGTCTGCATGTATTTATGAAGTTTCTCTGGGTCTTCTTACAGTTGATTTCTAGTTTCATTCCATTATGGTCTGAAAAAATGCAGGGAATTATGTCACATTTTTTGAACTTCCTAGTACTCACTTTGTGGCCTAGAATATGGTCTATTTTAGAGAAGGTTCCATGAGCAGCTGAAAAAAATGTGAATTCATGTGTAGTTAAGTGGAATATTCTGTATGTGTCTAGTAGGTCCATTTGGTTTATGGTGTTTCTTAGGTCTGAGGCATCTTTATTGACTTTTTGTCTTGAAGATTAATCTAGTGGTGTGAGAGGTGTGTTGAAGTCTCCCAATATTATTGTATTGGGATCTATATGTGATTTAATGTCATGAAGAATTTCTTTTATGAAAGTGGTTGTACCTATGTTTGGGGCATAAATGTTGACTATTGTTATATCCTCTTGCTGGATTGTTTCTTTTACCAGTAGGAAATGACCTTCTTTGTCTCTTCTGAAAAGTTTAGGCTTGAAGTCTAATTTTCTGATATCATAATTGCTACTCTTGCTTGTTTTCGCATTCTGTTAGTGTGGATTACCTTGCTCCATCCCTTCCCTTTAGTTTGTGTGTATCTTTACTTGTAAGGTGTGTTTCTTGCAGGCAGCGTATAGATGAATTGTGATTTTTAATCCATTTTGCCACCTTATGTCTTTTGATTGAGGAGTTGAGGCCATTTATGTTCAGCATGATTATTGAAAGATGGTTTTTTTTTTTTTTTGCGGTACCGGGGATTGAACCCAGGGGCGTTCTACCTCCGCGCTACACCCCTGGCCCTATTTTTATACTTTATTTTGAAACTGGGTCTCACGAAGTTGCGGAGGGCCTCACTAGGTAGAGAGAGAGAGAGAGAGAGAGAGAGCTGAGGCTGGCCGCGAACCCGGATCCTCCAGTCTCCGCCTCCCAAAGTACTGGGATTACAAGCGTGCGCCACCATGCCTGGCCTGAGAGATGGGTTTTAATTCCTAACATTTTGAGTTTTAATTTATGTTTGAGGTAGTGTTTGTTCTTTGCCTAGTTGTTTGTTTGCTGGAAATCACTGTTTCTCTGGTTCTGGTGTTTTCCTTATTATTTCTTCTTTGTAATTAATCTCTTTCAGTATTTTCTCTAGTGCTGGTTTGGAAGACATAAAGTCTTTCAGCTTCTGTTTTTCATGGAAGATTTTTATTTCCCTGTTGAATTTGATAGATATCTTTGCTGGGTAGATAAATCTTGGCTGGAAGTGGTTTTCTTCCAGAGTTTGGAATATGTCGCTCCAAGCCCTCCTGGATTTCATGACTTGGTTTGGAAGGTTGGGAGTGATTCTTATTGGTTTGCCTCTGTTACTTGCTCTTTTATTCTCACTGCCTTTAAGATTCTCTCCTTGGCCTCTACACTATTCAATTTGATTATTATGCATCATGGTGAACCTCTTCTCTGATCTTGTCTATTAGTGGTTCTACATGTTTCCTGTAGTTGTGCATTGACCTCTTTTTCTATGTTTGGAAAGTTTTCTAATATTATTTCTCTGAATAGATTATTGATTCCTTTGGTTTCAGCTTCTATTCCTTCTTCTATGCCTATTATTCTTAGGTTTGCTCCGTTAAGACTGGCTGAGATCTCTTCGATGTCCAATTCATGCTGTTGAATTGTTTTTTCTATTTCATATATATATAGATATCATATATATATAGATATCATATATATAGATATATAGATATCATATATATATCATATATATATATACTGAATATATATAAATGAATATATATACTATGTATTCATTTTTGGAGAGGTCATCTTTTAAGAGTGAGATCTGTTTTCCATGTGGTCTATTGTTGATGGTCTGTATTGATGCCTTCATTTCAATTATTGCATCCTTCACTTTCTTCAGAGCTTGTTTTTGATTTCTGTTTAGGGTGTCAGATTCTTTGTTTCTTTGATCCTTCATTACTTTCAGGCTCTCTCTGAATTCTTTTCAGAAATCCTGTATCATTTCTACTATTGAAGTTCTGAATTGTCCTGGCAATCTTTGCACTTCTGTGTTGGTGGATTCTGTTGTTGTGGGATTGTGGGAGCTCATTGTTTCTTTGCTATTCTTCCTTTTCATGATTTCAGGTTTCTTATGTTTATACCTTTGTTGCTTTTGGTAGTTCTCTCTCTCTCTCTCTCTCTGTAGGTTTTCTATGTCTAATCTCTTTCCCTTTATAATTTTTTATCCTGGAGGTAGATAGTTGCTACTAGGTGAGCCTTAAAGGTGAATGGCCTTTTCTGAATGGTTATTCTCACTTGCTCGGTATAATATCCATTTGCACGCCCAATTCTTGGTCTCCTTCAGTGATTGGGACCCTTCCTGGTGCCTCTCAGTACCTGTGCAGGTGACCAGTGCTGGCATTGCCCCTCTCACTGCAAGCGTGTGTCTCTATGTTCTCCACTTGGGCTGTCCCTATGTCTCTCTCTGTCTACACCTATGGCAGGTGTCACCAGCAGGGGGCCCCGGGATTGTGTCTCTCTTTGCCTACAGAAATGGTGGATGTCACTTTGACCCGATTCTGTGCAAACATGGAACTCCACGCTTTCCACAGTGAGGACTAGTTTGGTCCATTTTTTCCCCAGGTTCCACAAGTGTATGTTCTGTGGAGGTCCCTGGGGACTCTATAAGGGTGCTGCGACCTGTGGGCTGCAAGTCTGTCCCACCCAAATGTTGCCAGGGACTGTCTGCTTATCCACATATCTACCACATCCCACTGCAGATCCCACTCCCACCTCCGCCGGGGCAATCTGCACAGTCTCAGACCCCGTGAGTCCCTGTGGCCATGCTGGGTAGTCTCCCCCTGGTGCGGCTTGTTGACTTACAGTCTTGTTGAGTGCTACTCTTAATCTCTAGGGGAGGGGGTGGGCTCATCCACTGCTGCAGGTTCTGGTCAGGCCTTCGGGCACTGGAGGCACTACCGAGCGTGGATCGAGCTGCTGCTTGCTTTTGTTGCTGATGCTCTGCTGTTGCTGCTTTTACAACAGGGCCCTGGCTTCTTTGTTGGTGGCCTGCAGAAGCCACAATGCCAGTAGCCACTGGTGCGCAGTCTGATCAAGATGGCGCCGCTACCGCTTCTGCCGATGCAGTAGTTCTATTTTTTGTCGCGTGTGGAGCGAGTCACTGCTTGCCTTCACTGCTGCTATTCTGCAGTTGCTGGATTCTCAACAGGTCACTGGCATCTCCATTGTTCTTGTGTGGAAGCCACAATACTGGTAGTGCCAGTAAAGTCCTCCCAAGATACAGTTTGAAATATGCATTATTACATGTCTACTTTTGCATTTTTGAAAATATTTAATCAGAGTGTAAGAGTGGTAGAACTTTTATTGGTAAAATTTTATTTTGCTGAAAAGATTTATGCTTATTTTGTTGAAAAGATAATGTTCTCTTTCAGACTTTTATTTCCTAGAGCACATATATTGGTTCCATTCAGATTCAATAGCTCATTTTCACATTCTATATCTCCCCAGGTACAAAAAAACGTGAAAATCTAATGAGAGATGTAAATATAGTTCTGTATTTTTAATCTGTGATATTTATAGATTCAGAATATTAGACAAAAGCATATAGAAAAGCCTTTGAATTCCAATAAACTATGTGTTTTAAAACACTGTGCACTCCTAAGATGTAAATACCAGCTTCAAAAGCTAAGACGCTATGTCTTATTAACTAGATTTACAGGCGGCTTTGTATATAAATTTCTACTTAGGGAAAATTTAATTGAAGTCATTCTTTGATGTCTTAGTAATAGAATAGAAATGTTTGTTCCTGATTTTGAATATCTGTACAAAATATAGCCTAGAACTAAGATTTATTCATTCAATTATTTATTTATTGAATCACATTTAAAATCCTAAAAACAGTTATTTAGGGTGTTCCCTGTGTATTTTATAATACTAAGGTATACAGAGATGTATGAAACAAGACACTTTCTATCATCTAGTTTATGATCTAACTGAGAAAATAAAACACATGCTCAATTAACTAAAGTCAAGGCAATATACAACCCAAGGAAATCCAGTTCAATTCAATATAACCAACTCACCAAGTATTTGCATGTTTATGTTTTAGGAGACATTGAGAGTATAAATATGAATAAAACATTTGTTTTAATCTAGACGAGGTTTTAGAATAAAGCTTATCTTTACAGGAAGGATCGTAGCATTTAGAACTTGAGGAAGAACTACATTTCTTATCATGGGCCGCTGGTGACATACAAGGATACTGAGAAAAGGAGTTGGCATAGGCTGATGTTTGACCTTTAAACAGTTGACATAGACAGATGTTTGACTGATATTTGACCTTTAAATTCCTTCAAATCATGAGACTGGGATTTCAAACATTTTAATGCCTACTCCAGGTGCCCATGGAGTCTTCTGTGATGGAGGAGTTCAGTTGTTCCTGTAGAAGTCCTACTCAGGTTTTAAACATTGAGAAATTCTCATCAGTGTGGGAAACAATTTGTTGTCATTGCTCCCCCCCACCTTTTAAAAGCTCCATTTTAAGACCCTATTTATGTGTACACAGCATCACTTAAAATTTCTGAAGTAATCACAAAGATTGATAAAAATTCAACACACAGTATCTTGTCCTTTTATGAATGGTTTCTCAGTTTGACCAAAATCAAAGCTTTCTTCATCAAAAGATTTGACTCACTTCAAATGTCATACAGGGTACTGTCATTAGAAACAACTAATTGGATTTATCAAAAGTGAAAGAAAGCTGGGGGTAGTGGCCCACACCTGTGATCCAAGTACTTGGGAGGCTGACACAGAAGGATCACAGGTTTGATGCCAGCCTTAGCAATTCAATGTGACTCTCAGTAACTTTCCAAGACCCTGTTTCAAAATAAAAAAAAAAAAAAGAAAATATGGCTGTGGTATAGCTCAGAGGTAGAATGCCTGGGGGTTCAATTCCCAGAATAGCACTCCAGGCTACCATCCTCCTCCCCTTCCTCCTCCTCCTCCTCCTCCTCCTTCTCCTCCTCCTCCTCCTCCTTCTTCATGATTTTAAAGTATTTTCCTCTAAGTTGGTCTGCCTTCTTATTTTGTTTCAATGTCTCAAGAGTAATGAGAATAAAATATTGCATATCCAAAGTAACAATATAAAATTCCATTTTGTTTTTTCTTTAAGATTTACCATAAATGATTAGATTTTTAAAAATCTTCAAGATGGGGAATTTTCATTGTTAAATTTTACTTCTTAGTTTTTCTTCTAAAGGCTTCTGTCATACTTATTTTTTTTCCTCAGAAGAAAGAAAACTTTTGCAATGATTCTAAAACTGTTCCAACATGGGTTTCTGATGAGGAGTTTAATTTTGTCATGAGCTCTTACTAAGCATCTAATAATAATAGGTGGTGTGGTGGCAGATGGAAAGACTTGGTTAAATTGGAGTTATAGAAATTAACACTGAATGATCTTAATCACAGCCTCCGTGGATAGAACACCAGCGCCATCTGAATGACAAAGAAGGCTAGTTTGGCTACTTACAGACAGAAGGTCAGAGTGAGGGAACTTTAGGAGAGCATGTTTGCCATTGTAAGATGGTGTATTGGACAGGGTTCACTATATTAACAGAATTCACAGAATGAGTATATTTGAAAAGGGATTTATCAGATGGGCTTACAGTTTGAAGCAATGTAGTCCCAAGTTCTGACTGCACATGAAGAGTCAGAGGAACCAGTAGCTGGTCGAGTGGTCTAAGAGCTGGAGTCTTAGGATCGGAGCAACCACTAATTCAGTCCCAGTCCAAGATGTGAAGATCAGGAAGCTCTTCGGAGAAACGATGGTGAAGTTTCAGTTTGAAGGGCTGGAGGCTGACGATCTCAGACAAGAGCAGAAGATCAAGAAGCTCTTCAGAGAAACGGCAAAGTTCCAGTTCTATGAGCCGGAGGCCGACGATATCAGGCGAGAGCAGATGCGTTTTCTTTGGAAAGAGTCACGCATTGCTCTACGCGGCTTCTCCCTCTTTTATCTAAGTCCTGCACCTATCAGAATCCTGCTGCCTACATTCAGGGCAGGCTTTCTGTTTAATCTGCTGTTACACACCCAAAGTCACATGATCTTGGGTGTGTCATGATCAGGTCAAGTTGACAAACTAGATTGACTATCACAGATGGATTTGAAATTGTGTTCCTTTTTAAACTAATTTTCAAAATGGCAGTGTGGGGCAGAGACCAATACTGTAGATTTGTAGCCAGATTGGCTGGGTTCAGAACCTGGTCTCTTGACCAGGCCGTGCCTCAATTTCCTCATCTTCAATGTGAAGATATTAGTAACTCAGCATAGGGTTGTAAAGATTGAATGAGCAATATATATATATATATATATATATATATATATATATATATGTGTGTGTGTGTGTGTGTGTGTGTGTGTGTGTGTGTATGTATATAAAGAATTTTGATGAGTGCCCAGCCTTTAAAACACAGCAAATTGTCAACTTTGTGAGGTAAGCTGCATCAGTCTCTACTTTATAGATGAAGAAGTTAAGGCATAAAACAATTAGGAAATCTCCCCCAAGAGCACACAGCTGGTAAGGGGTTGAACTGGGATTGAACCTATATATTGTGGCTTGAGATTGTGTGCAATGACTTCAATATATATGAGAAGCCTTGGTTATATTTTAGCAACACTACCAAGATTAACTTTCAGTTTGCTAAAATACTCAAGAACTGCATGAGAAAAATGTCCTTAAAATATGACTCTTCCTAATAGAAACATAGATAAGCCTATTAAACCTCAAGTGGAAAAGAACAAAAGTTTCCTACAACTATGTAACTGAACCCTATTTTGATAGATAAAAGGAGAATGTTGTCGTCAAGGCCACATTTAGCTGAAATATGAACCGGTGAGTAAGGATGATTGGCTTATTATACAGCTCATACATTTAAAAATATTAATCTAATAAAATGGAATAAATTCTTTCCATTATTTTTCCTGGCTCATTGGAATGTCAATGAAAGCCAAATTATGTTAGAGTCACTTTAGGTCAAATTCAACTGACAGTGGGGGTCTTGAGGATGCGGTCTGAATTTTGACAAATGTTTTTGGCTTCTCTGGACTGACCAGAGTTATGTTCATACTGTAATATCCACAAGATGTAATTTAAAGTGCTTGCCTCCTCAAGCTACCTGTTTTCTAAAGTACTTGAAAATGACACGAGATAGTGGGAAACCGCATTCTGACATTGCAGGATAGGCCAGTGGTTAAGAGCAGAGATGCTGGGGTTAGACCAACCCGGTTTGGTCTGCGCTTCCTTGCTACATGACCTTGAGTAAGTTACTTAATGGCTCTACACTTCACTTTCTTTGTCTATTGAAGAGGGATAGTAACGAACCCTTTTCAGAGGGTTATCTCAAGGATTAAATGAATTAACACAAAAAAACCTTTGATGGGTGCCTAACACATGGAACAATGCAAATATTAGCTATTGTTAGTGTTATTGTCTTGCCCCACAGGCCTTGTTAGCCAGGCTGATGAACTTGCACATCTATATTTTAGTCACAACATAATTCCATATGTAATGGAATAAAACCTCAATGTAAACATTGTAAGCTAATCAGATCTTTTAATTGAACATCATTTAAAAAACACTGACCAACTAAGAAAAAAGTAAATAAAATAGACTGTTATACTTCTGGATTGAGTAAAGAAAAAGTGATAAGGGTTGAAACAAAACCGCAGGAAACTCATAATTCCAAACCTTTCGTGATATCTTCTAAGGTCAATTCAAGTTTACCTCCATTTCCAATAACTTCTCACTCTATCATGTGATGCATTCATCCTTGGAAAATTCTGACAAGACTCCTCATGTGTCCTAATTTAGCTTCTTAATATTTATGAGCTTCAGTTTTCTCATTTATAAAACCGAAGTACTTTTTGCTCTCTCTGACTCACTGGATAGTTGGGAAGGAGGTGAGACACTATATCTAAATGAGGCTCACTCTTTATAAAATATCAAGCTATTATATGTTGGAGAAAATGTGGAATTACTTTAAGAATGATTCTGAGGAAGGCACTCATCTGGGCAGCCAGGATATGGTACTTTCATATGTCAATGGCATGCTGGTGCAAGTATTTTTGCAGGACCCACTTTTACAAGAGGAATTGCTGGGTCGAGGTGTTATGTTTTAAATGCAGAGATAGGAGCAGCAGCCACACCCTGGTTTCTCACCCCCATCTAGGATCTGGCATCTCAGAAGAGGAATTCAGTACACACAGGCAGAGAAAGGGACCACCATCTGATATAGTACTAAAAACCTTGCTGGCCATAACATTTTTTTTCTGGCCTGCTTGAAAGCCCATAATTCCCACTATAAAGCTCGAATCCTTAGTTGACTTCTGTATTTCCTTTTTAGTGGAGTGATGGTTTGATGCAATTTGGGAATGATAACATTCCCCCTAGCTGAAATATTAGCAGGAATTCACATGTCTGGTTTAATCAGCACATCTTTTCATGTCAACTTGATGAGAACCTTCATAAAATTGTAGTCTGTTGAATCTTTCAACATGAGAACAATGGGTCAGGGCATCCTGATCTGTTTATAAATTACAGGCATGTTGACTCTCCCTACTGAACTACCGATGCCTCTCTTGGATCATGATGTGAGATGCCTCACTGCCAGTTGCTTCCCACTGTTCCTTCTCTTTCTGCATTCAAATGTGAAACCAACCATACCATTCACCATTCAAATATCAACTGCTCACTCTTCACTGAATTCCATAATTATCTGTAGTTCTCCACTCTCCATAAGCTGGGATCAGCAGAAACTTATAAGGAGTCCAGGCAAAAGTTGTGAATTTTACTTCTAAAGGAAAAGGTATGGCCAAAGACTTGAGAGAAGAAAGAAAAAAAGATGTGCCATGAAACCAATCTGCCTTGAAAGGAAAAATGATTTTCCCTCAGAAATTGAGAGCTTTTCAATAAACATTAGGTATACTGCTAATGAATTGGCTTTCCAAGATTGTTTTCTTTATGAAAACTCATGGTTTCACAAAACAGAAAAGAATTATTTTCAACTTTCCATTCCTCTTTTGCTAAGCAATAAAGTATGATAGTGGAAAGTAATGCTGAAATCCAATCTTGTGTGTGTGTGTGTGTGTGTGTGTGTGTGTGTGTGTGTGTATGTGTGTGTGTGTGTATGTGTGTGTGTGTGTGTGTGTTATGCATGAATATATATAAAATTATGTATATGTGTGTATATATCCCAGAGATTGTGATCCTTATTTTATTTTCTTGCCTGAAGCAATGGTACTTTATGCCAATTTTATTTCAAAAGCCAAAGAGAAAGAAAGATAGAGTCCATAGGTATTTCTACCAATATTAGGATATAATGGCGAGAGTGATTAAAGGTGGCAGAATAGAGAAAGGCAGCCATGCTCTGAGACTTGGAACTCAATTAGCAGGAAGACTTCATCTTAGCAAGAGAAGAAAAGCAGTCAGAATGCAACAGAAGAAAGACAGTAGAAACATATTTGAACTGGAGGCAGCACAAAGAGCAGAGGATTGAAAGAGCTCCAAGCATCTCATCTGGTGAGCAGAGAGTGGAGGTGGGCACCCTCTTGGTGATCCAAAGTGGGAGCTGGTGGACTCTCAGAGACCAATACGAACAAAGAAGCTAAATCTTCTCAAGCCAGTGATTGCAGAGAACCCAAACAAAAAGCAATCACATTCTTCTCCCCACACTCAAATACCTCAAGGTGCAACTCCCCAGACTGCCAAGTAAAATTGCCCAGTGAACTCTTGCAGCTGCAGCTGAACTCAGCAGGACCAAGAAATGACAGACCTTTCCTGCAAGGATCCCAGTGGTTACATCCCGCCTTGTCAAGACCACTGTGATTCTCCAGACCAACCAGCCAAACCACCCAGCAGAGTTTCATGTGATCAGAGCTGGTGGAGAAACAGCAGTGTCTCTGGGGAAGTTTGACTCAGACAGCCATGCTGCAGGCTGGGATCACAACACTCTCATCCAGAAGAGTTTGTGCCTGTTGATCGTGCATTCCAGTGGCTGACTGTGGCCCAAGTGATCACAACCAGCAGATCAGCAGTGGTGTCCCTGAGCCATGAACGCTCAGCCAGCCAGGCCACAATCACGGAATATCATAATCTCTGGCTCCGATGAACTTGGGCCCAGTGTCCACAGAGGCTGAATACCAGTGCCCCACATGATTTCAGGTGTTTGCAATCAGCTCAGCAGTAATGGAGTCCTTGGGACATTAAATCTCAGCCAGCAGGTTGCAGGCTCTGAACAGAACATTATAATCTCTGGCTCTGCTGAGTTTGGGCCTGAAGAGCATGGAGGCCTGCAGTCAATCAGACTCATGCTTGCCTGCACTAAGAACTATATCCTGATAAAGAGGTTCTGGGGGAATAACTCAAAAGTCTGATTGTATGAGACAGATTGGTTGAGGAAAATATATACACCCAGCATAGTCCTTACTCTAAAGGGATAGCAAGTAGACATAGGACTCCCACATAAAGAGGAATAGGATGCCAATACAAAAGAAATGCAAACCTAAGAATTCTGAAAACATGAGAATGAACGCCAATGAAGAAACAATAAAGTCCCGCAAGTCAACAGCAAGGGAGATCACCAATACTGAGCTGTAGAAAATTCCAGAAGGGAAACTCAGAATTTTGATTTTCAATATGATCAAAGGCCTTAAAAATGAAATCAGAGAGAGTGTACAGGAAATGAAAAAAACATATGAATAGAGAAATTGAGACCCTAAGTAAGAACCGAAAAGAGGCTCTGAGTGAAATGAAGGAGATGATAAATGAATTAAAGATCTCAATAGAAATCACCTCTGATAACATATACCACATGGAAAATAGAATTTCACTCTTGGAAGACAGCTCATTCAAAACTGACCACACAGTCAACAATATAGAGAAGACACAACAGAATCAGAATATTCAAGAAATATGGGATCATATGAAAAGATCTGACTTATGGATAATAGTCATTAAAGAAGGTCTAGAAGCACAAACCAAGGGCATTAGAAATCTTTTCAGAGAAATAATGTAATAGAATTTCCCAAATATAGAAAACAAGTTGAACATCCATGTAAAGGAGACAGTCAGAACCCCAATTAGAAAAGACCAAAGAAGAACTTCTCCACAACAAATAAAATGACTAACATAAAGGCCAAGGAAAAAATCTTAAATGCATGGAGATCAAAAGAATGTGTGACATTCTGGGGCAAAAAAAATAAGAATCACTCTGGACTTCTCAACTCAAATCATGAAAGGCAGGAGGGCCTGGTATGATGTACTCCAGACTCTGAAAGAAAACAACTTCCAACCAACATTGCTATATCCAGCAAGGATATCTTTCAAAATTGATGGAGAAATAAAAACCTTCCAAAATAAGCAGAAACTAAAAGAATTTATGACTACCAAGTTGGCACTAGAGAAAATACTTAAAGAAATAAAACACAAAGAAAAAAAGAAATAAATACCAGAACCAGAGAAGAGGTGAATTCTATCAGATGGGCAACTAAGTGAAGAAGAAATAACACTATATCAAATAGAAAATATAATTCAAAATGACAGGAAACAGAAATCATCTCTCAAATTTAACAGTGAATGTAAAAGGTCTAAACTCTCCAATTACAAGGCAAAGACTGGCAATGTAGATTAAAGAACATAATCCAACTGTATGCTGCTTTCAAGAAACTCACCTAACAGCAAAATATTCATAGGCTAAAAGCAAAAGTTTGGAAAAAGACATTCCATGCAAATAGAGACCAAAAACAAGCAGGAGTAGCAATTCTCATATCCAACAAAGAAGAATTCAAGCATTAACTTATCAGAAGAGACAAAGTGGGTCACTTCTTACTAATAAAAGGAACAATCCAACAAGAAGATATAATGATAGCAAACATTTATGTCCCAAATGTAGGCACATCCACTTATAAAACAAACTCTTCAGGACATTAAGTCTCAGACCCCAATACAATAATATTGGGAGACTTCAACACACCTCTCACACTACCAGATCAATCCTACAGACAAAAGATAAGTAAAGAACACTGTAAAATAAATGAGCCTAATATACATATACAGAATATTCCAATCAAAAATAGCTGAATACACATTCTTCTCAGCTGCTCATGGAACCTTTTCCAAAATAGATAATACTATGGGCCACAAAGCAAGTACCAGCAAATTACAAATATGTAATGTAATTCCTCGCATCTTTTCAAATCATAATATAATGACAGTAGAAATCAAAAACAGGAAGACCAAAAGAAATTACATAAATACTGAGAGATTGAATGATACACTTTTGAATGAGGACTAGATCATAGAGGAAATAAGGGGAGAAATAAAAAAGCTCCTAGAATTAAATAAAAATAGGGACACAACATATTAAAATCTATGGGACACTTTGATGGTAGTTTAAGAGGAAAATTTATAGCACTGAGTGCCCATATAAGAAAAACAAAATGTCAACAAATAAACAACCTAATGACATACCTCAGGGCCCTCGAAAAACAGGAACAGCCTAATCCCAAAGCCAGTAGAAGACAGGAAATAATTAAAATCAGAGCAGAAACCAATTAAATAGAGAAAAAAATACAAAAGATCAGCAAAACAAAAAGCTGGTTCTTTGTTTAAGTTTGGCCAACTTAAACAAAATAAAGAGAGAATCAACCCAAATTATCAAAATAAGAAATGAAAAAGGAAATATCACCACAGACAGTGGGGAAATCCAGAGGCTCATCAGAAACTATTTTGAAAATTTCCACTCCAATAAGATGGAAACATAGAAGAAAGCAACAGATTTCTAGACACATATAACCTACCTAAATTGAATCAAAAGTATATAGAAAACTTAAGCCAACCAATAGCAAGCAAAGAGATGGATTCTTGATGAGATGAACTTATTGATGATTGCATTCTAATTGGGGTTAGATGGAATCTCAATGTAGTTTTAATTTGCATCTCCTTGATTGCTAATGATGTTGAACATTTTTTTCATATATGTATTAGCCATTTGTATTTCTTCTTTTGTGAAGTATCTAATTAGTTCAATTGCGCATTTCTTGATTGGGCTATTTTTTTTAGTGTTAAGTGTTGTAAGTATTTGTGCATTCTTGATATTAGTTCTGTATCAGAGGAATAGTGGGCAAAGATCTTCTCCCATTCTGTAGGCTCTCTCTTTAGACTCTTGCTGACTTCCTTTGATGAGCAGAAACTTTGTAGCTGAATGCCATCCTATATATTAATTCTTGTTTTGATTTCCTGAGCTTTGGGTATCTTATTGAGGAAGTTTCTCCTAGACACATACAACCTATCTAACCTGAACCAAGAGGATATATAAAACCTAAACTGACCAAAAGCAAGCAAAGAGATAGAAACAGCAATAAAAAACCTTCCGTCAAAGAAAAGGACAGGTCCTTATAGATTCCCAGTTGAATTCTACAAAACCTTTACAAAAGAACTAGACCCAATACTTCACAAGTTATTCCATGAAATTGAAAGAGATAGAATCCTTCCAAACTCCTTCTATGAGGCCAGTATCACCTTAATACCAAAACTGAACAAAGATTCCACAAGAAAAGAAAATTACAGATCAATATACTTGATGAACATGGATGCAAAAATTCTAAACAAAATACTAGTGTTACACACTCAAAACAATATCAAGAAAATTGTACACCATGACCACTTTGGTTTCATCCTAGGGATGCAAGGCTGGTTCAACATACACAAATCAATATATGTTATTCACCACATAAATAGAACTTAGGACAAAAATCTCAATAGATGCTGAAAAAGCATTTGATAAAATCCAACACCCATTAATTTAAAAACACTGCAGAAAATCAGAATAGAAGGAACTTACCTCAATATTATAAAGGCAATATATGATAAACCCCAAACCAACATCATATTGAATGGGAAAAAACTGGGAGAATTCCCTTTAAAATCAGGAACAAGACAAGGATGCTCACTATCACCATTCCTTTTCAATATAGTACTCAAGACTCTAGCCGGAGTGATAAGGCAAGAGAGGGAAATCAAAGGAATTCAAATAGGAAAAGAAGAACTGAAATTATCTCTATTCGATGATGATATGATCCTATATTTAGAAGATCCAAAAAGTCAACCAAAAGAGATGATCAATTTTAAAAAACCAGTAGCTTTTCTATTTTTCAACCATGAATCCACTGAAAAAGAAATCCAGAAAACCAATTCCATTCACAATAACCTCAAAAATAATAAAATGTCTTGGAATAAATCTAACCAAGTAGGTAAAAGAACTCTATAATGAAAATTATAAAATACTAAAGAAAGAACTTGAAGATCTTAGAAGATGCAAAGATATCCCATGCTCTTGGATAGGGAGAATAAATATTATCAAAATGGCCATTCTAACAAAACTGATCTACAGAGTCAGTGCAATCCCTATCAAAATACTAGTCTTTCTTCACAGACCTAGAAAAATCAGTCCCAAATTTTATATGGAGAAATAAAAGACCCAGAATAGCCAAAAGCAATTCTCAGCAATAAGAACCTGACTTCAAATTACACTACAGAGCTATAGTAATAAAAACAGCATAGTATTGGCACAAAAACAGACACACAGATGAATGGAACAGAATAGAAGATACAGAAACAAATCCACAAACTTATAGCCAATTGATTTTTTTTTTTTTTGCGGTACCGGGGATTGAATGCAGGGGCGTTCTACCTCCGCGCTACACCCCCGGCCCTATTTTTTATGCTTTATTTTGAAACCGGGTCTCACGAAGTTGCAGAGGGCCTCACTAGGTAGAGAGAGAGAGAGAGAGAGACAGAGAGATAGGAGAGAGAGAGAGAGAGAGAGAGGGAGAGAGAGAGAGAGAGAGAGAGA
>PVJS01045095.1:0-16378 GCA_004027185.1 Glis glis
GAGGAGGAGGAGGAGGAGGAGGAGGAGGAGGAGGAGGAAGAGGAGGAAGAGGAGGAGGAGATTGGTGTCTGGGCTGAATCCCTTGGGCTAATGCTTGACACCCTGGATCATAAGAAGGCGAGGTCGTGATCTTGACCTGAGAATCATAAATCTCTAGATTAAATGCTTTTAGAAAAATCCTCTTCCCTTTTTAGAACCTGATTTCTGGCACAGCTTTTTCCCAGAACATAATGGCAAAATCTATTCTTGATAAATATTTAAAATATCATGAAAAACAGGATTCCTTACAACTTGTTGCCACCATTTAAATATAAAGAAAGGAATTTAGAAATGTATGACTTTTAGCTTCCAGGGTAGATGGGGAGGGTGATAGGAAGAGTATGTCCCTGACTGGGGGTGGGCAAGCAAGGTTAACCTCTCACCGCTTCAGGCATTCAATCAGCTAGTCAACATTGAGCACCAACTGTGTCCCAAGCATGGGATGGGGGGAGGTTCCTGGGGACTAAGAACCCTTGCACTTCTCCTAAGGGGCACCCTCTTTTTTATTTTTTCTCTCCTGATATGTAATCCCAGTACTTGGGAGGCTGAGACAGGAGGATAGCAGGTTCGCCCACCAGCCTCAGCAACTTAGTAAGGCCATCTGCAACTTAGTGAGATCCTGTTTCCAAATAAAAGAATAAAATAGGTCTAGGGGTATAGCTCGGAGGTAGAATGCCCCTGGGTTCTATCCCCAGTACCACCAAAAAAAAACAAAGAAAAATGTAGCCTCACCAAGAAATAACCGAGAGCAGACATTAATTGTTGCAACAGAAACAAACAGGACCTGAGGCACTTGTCAGGGAAGGCACCTCCCTGGAGAGACCTGGGAACCTGTTTTGCCACAGCCTGGCTGACCACCAGGACGTTCTGTGCCTCTCTTTTTCCCATCTACAGAAAGAATGGGGGTTTGGAATAGATTATCCTTAGGCCTCTTCCAGACTTAAAGCTTCTACTTTTCTAAGATCCCAAGGAGTCTCACCATGTCCAGCACGTGGTCACATGGTGTGATCATTCCACACACACCTCCGCCTCCTGCCGCTATGTGCTTCAAGTTCTCTCGGGTGACAGATCTAGTCAGCTGTCTTTAATTGTAGGCAGGATGTTTCCCGTGCATCCTTTTGCACAGTACGGGCAGCGTGGTCCTTCACAGATCCAGGGCAACAGGCGGAAATCTCCTTTGAGTAAAGGCAGGCAGGGGCTCTCTTTTGCACTGGGGAGAGGGTAAGGAACAGAAGACACCATTCGTCTCCAGATGGGAAGAGCCTAAAAGGTCAAAGAGAAAATGTCCTGTTTTGCAAGGAAACGTGCACAGCTGGCTGCTTAGAGCCCTGCCAGGTGTTCTCCCGCCCCGCCCCAGCCACAAAGCTGCCCCCGCCCGCCGGGGAGGCAGGCCACTGCGGGTGCCCTGTCCTCAGTCCACACGTTGAGACCTGCAGGGAAAGGAGGGTACCCCAGTCCCCCGCGCGCCCAACCTGCGCAGTAGAGCGCTGCCCTCTAGCGACCAAACTGGGAGACGCACCGACCCGAGCCTCGCAGCAGCCGCGCGCCTGCGGTTCCCACGACGGTTGAAAAGGTGCCCGAGGCTCTGCAGGGGACACAAGTGTCAGGGACGCCCTGGGACCTTTCTCCACGTACGGGCTCTGGAACTGTGTGTGCTATCCCTGCAGGGTCAGGGAGCTCGATACATACATAGGTGGGTAGATAAATAAAAGATAGATGTAAGATAAGTCGATGATGGGCAGACGGGTGGAAAGGTAGATGGATGACAGGTGTTTAAAAACACTTTTCGAGGGCGGCTGTACGCCAGGCACGAGGCTAAGTGATCGCGTCCATTTGACTCTCTGCAGAACGCGGCGCCTCCAGGGTCTCCGTGAAGAGCGTATTGCCTTTGTTTGATTTTCCAAATGGGAAAACTGGGGCCTTAAGCAACTGGTAGCTGGGTGATTAGCGAGCATTCCAGAGCCAGGAAGTGGGGGCGCAGGCTCAGCCACGAGCCCCAGGCTCCCTTCTGCTGTCCACTGCTCCCTCCCTGCGGAGAGGATGTAGCCGTCCTGAACACAGGAGCTGGGGACGCCGCGGTGCTCAGCGCTTGCTGGCCACCACGCCCCCGCCCCGGCCCCCTCTCCACTCATCGGACACCCCCAGGACGCAGAGGCAGCGAGTCCCCAGCCTGGGAGCCGCCCGGGGAGCTGGGGGAAACGCTTCCCTCCCGCAGTGCCTGAACGGCGCGCTGTCCCCAGAGGAACTTTGCAGAACCTGAGGTTTTACCTGCCCCCCCTTTTTTTGGAGGGGGGCAGGGGTCCTCAACTCGAAAAGGGAAACTAGATCCCCAGAATGTGTCAAGCATTCGCTTCTGCAACTATCTATTGAGCGCCTATTGCGCGCCTGACGCTGTCAGAAGCCACAACAAGGACCTCAGGAGTCCAGAGCCGTGGACAGAAAGATGACTACGTCAGGACATTGGGGAGGACCGTGCCTAGAGCCACAGGGGGCCCTGGGGAGGGGGTGGGAAAGGGGCAGGACCACCGGCTCAGAGGGTCTCCAGTACATCCTAAAAATCCAAGCCGGTCCGTCTGTCCTTCCAAACGCCGCCACCTCGGACTCCTTCCTGAGCCCGCACTCCAGGGTGCAATTTCGGTGACTTTAGGCCAGGAGAGTTGGTCCCACCCCACTTCCTCTCCAAACTTCCTGCCCACCTCGGGTTCGTCCCGGGCAGCGAGGCGAGGCCCCGAGCGCCCCACGGCCACCCCCAGCCCGGGCGGGGACTGACCCCTCCCGATGGCGTCGGCGCGGGGCTGGCGTAGGGCTTGCGTCAGCCGCAGCCCGCCGGCGATTGGGGCGCGCACGCCTCCTTCGGTTTGGGGCTAATTATAAAGTGGCTCGGGACCGCCAGGCAGGCGCGCAGAGCCCCGCAGCCCAGCCCGCGGCCGCGCCGAGATCGCGACGGTGAGCCGGCGTCCGCCCGCGCCCCGGCCCGCTTCTCCCCGACGCCGCGCTCCTCACACCTGCCTTCCTCTCTTCCCTGCAGAGCCACGTCTGGAACCCGGCGTCTCCAACCACCTGCTCCATCCGATCGGCGTCAACGTGAGTGAGTTTGCCCCAAACTCGCCTGCTCTGGTTGCACGGGCTCCCCCTAACTTTCTCCCGTCCCTCTGTGGCACCCCGGTCGATGTCGCGCCTCCCCGAGAGCCCTTCATCCCGGACGTTCCCTCCAGAATCCTGCCCTGGGCAATGGACGCCCAGGAAGGCAGCAGGCGTCCGTGGCACCCGGGTTGGAGGAGACTGTGCCAATCCGGGAGCCGCGGAGCGATCAGAGCCCTTCCTTCCCTGGTCTCCCTAAAAGATGTGTGCGGGTGGGGTCGCAGGAAGGAGCGTCCCCGGGGTCGGTTGCTCGACGTCCCCCAGTGGGGGTTGTCGCAGCGAGGGGTCCCTCCCTCCGAGAATCCCTTCTGCTCCGGGACAGGCTCGGATCGCGCGTCCTTCTCCCCTCGCAGCCCATGGCGCGGTTCCTGAGACTTTGCACTTGGCTGCTGGCGCTCGGCCCTGGGTTCCTGGCTACTGTGCAGGCGGAATGTATCCAGGACTGCGCGACGTGCAGCTACCGCCTCGTTCGCCCTGGCGACATCAACTTCCTGGTAAGTGTTAAGCGCGGTGAGCCAGCGAGTCGCCACGAGGGTCTGCGGACAGCCCTGGGCCCGACGCGCGGCGCATCTTGCGGCCACAGTGGTCAGAGCCGAGGTGGCGGGAACCCTTGGGGGACCCCAGTGTCCTGGCTGTGCCCGGAACGCTGACCGAGGTCTCGCTGTGGCTCTCAGCTGTGGGTACCCGCGACTACATGGGGCCGTTAAGGGTGGAGGTATCTTCACACAAGCCAAGTTCGTTTTAACCCTGGGGATCCCAGAAGCCCGAAGCATGCCCTCTTCAGCACCTCGGATAGCACTTCAAGTCTGTCCGAAGATGCCCAGTCACCCCAAATTCTAACATCCCAGCTAAGGGCCCCTCACACCCAACCATCCTTTCTACAAATAACATCATCTTGGGTACTACTGTGTCACCTCTTTCTAATTTCTTTTTCCTAGCCCTCTTAACCTTGGGTCTTTTACTTGTGCATAGTAGCTAAGACAAGAGAAACAGAAAAGCAATAAAGAGAGGAGGAGACATAGACAGCAGAGAAAGAATTCGGTCATTGCTGTGCAAGCAAGTGAAGAGGGATTCAACTTCGATCTTGTCTTGACTATGCTTTTGACATACCGACTAAAACAGTTCAATTTGGCTATGAGAAGGAGAGATGACCAGTGCCCAAAGGTGGTGTCAGTCCATAGATAAGCTACAGTACAGTAGCTTGCGGGGTTGGGGGAGGGGTGATAGCAAAATGACTCTCATTCTAATCATAGTCCATGCTGAACTACCTCTGAGCTCTACTGATCAGAATTTCTGGATCTGAGATCCGAGAGGCTTTCTTGTAACTAGCTCCTCTAAGGATTCCTTTGCACTGCCCTTGAGATTTGTAGAAATTCTGTGATGCCTTAAAAAGTTCTAGAAAGGAGTGCATTCATCCAAGCTGATTTAGGCTTCACTTGAGCCTTTGAAGAAATTTAATGTTATGCAGATGCTTGAAATGAAGAAAACTAAGGAAGGGATTCCAAAATCCCCAGGTATATATTTTAAGTTAATTGATGCTTGTTTTATCTGAATATTTGAATGACCTGATCTGCTTCATGTGGTGTGTGCTAACTTGACTTTAGAGAGAAGACACATAGTAATGTTGTATATTTAAACTGTGAAAAAAAGTTTCATCTTAAAGGGGGGGGGGATCCCCTTTATCCATCTTTCTTCTTTCTCCTGTTGTCATGAGCTTTTCAGCTATGTGTAGAAATTGAGCAAATGCTATGAACAGAAGAATAGATCTTGTGAGTGAAGAATTTTATACACAGGATATAAATAAAACTAAAGCATGCCATATTAGACACCCCACTTTCCAACTCCACGATCCTCCTGCCTCATCACTTGTATTTTAAGTTCTGTTCCTGCCTGACACACACATGGCTCAGCTCCGTAGCCTAGGGTGCTCGGCCATCCACATAAATGTCACATGGATACTAGAAGCATTTTTTAAAACCCCACTACCTGACCTCACAGTAGTAGCAGTTTTAAATTCTGTCGTTTAGTGAATTAATATAACTGACATTTAGACAGTTCAATCTGGCTATAAGAAGGAGAACTGCCTGTTCGATTTATTTTTTATATTTGATTCACTCGTCTCACCAAGCTCTAAAAATACAAATCTTCCTTTTCCATCTTTGAGGAAGGTGAGGAGATGTCATTGTGTGGCGGCTAACCCTTCCCTGGATATCACCCAAAATTCTGACTTATCTCCTTTCTCTCACCCTCCACTCATCTTTTAACAGAATTTGGGGGAAAGGGTGGAGACAGAGACTAACCTCTCTTTCCAAACTTCTCACTGCTTTTTATGTTCTCGTTGCTGTCACTTTTTATTGTTAATTTTAATCCAGATGGCGATATGGCATAGCATGAGCAACATGGGGGAAAAAAACAGAAAATAAGCAACCATCAATTAAAAAATAAGCTCTTAGGAAGGCATTTGGAATAATAACTGTTTTGTGTTGGAGCTTACATTTAGGATTGTTATTTTCTCAGTGACAAAATATATTTATTTAATGCTAATGTTGCTAGAATTACAATGATTCTGGAATTTTAACTGTGATATGAAAGACAGGAGAAACAAGGTTGTATAGCCAAAAATATATAGTAAAACCAATGTAACAAATATTTATTGAGCTTCTAACAGGTGACAGACATTTGTGCTTGGGACTATAAAGGACACAAAAATGAGCAGGCATGCCTTGACTGATATCCAAATAGAATTTACCATCTGATATGATATTGACCATGGAATGCAGTGTATGGTAAATACCACTAAAGACGCATAGATGACTCTGACTATTTGTCACTATTTTCTTAAGGAATCCCAAATCACATTTTTTAGTAGACAAAATATTCAATATTAATTTTGGGCAACAGAATCATGTAAATGTCATTTTAGAATGGAAAAATTATTGCCACTTGAACATCTTACACTTTTAATGATGTTTTGATTTCTTAATCAGATATTATTAAGAATGAAACAAGACCATTTTAATTAGCCCATCTAGATTTTTTAATATACTTATGTATTTAATTTTCTTAGACATGAAGTTTAAATAATTATTAAAAACTGATTAACCATGTATCATAAAGATATTGTTGCATGGATACAATGCTTTCTTTGGGAAAATAATTTTCATTGTGAAAGTAATATTGTATATTTAATATCAATTAGTACATCAATATATTTTTAAATACCAAGAAAGGGCCCGGCTTTTCTGCCTAAATCAAGAGCCCGTAACCTAGGTTCCATAAGTAGACTTAAATAAATTACAAAAACCCCTGAAAGGCTAGGAAATATTATAGGGATTTTGTAAGTGATCATATAATATTAGTATTTTTATCATTTGCAAGTGAATAGAAAAATGTGAACAAGAACATTAGAATGTATAGCCTTCATCTTATGGTGATTTGAATTTAATTACTATATAATAAAAATAATTATATGATGATCATTTCTATTTTATCAAATAACATAACTTCCATTGGAAAAAATGTTTGCTATACACCAACGACTAAATGTTAAGAAAGGGAACATGAATAATTTGTGCATTTGCATCTGTGTAGTTTTATATGTGATCTCATCATTACCAAAAATCACTTCAAAATGATAGAACTTGTTTTAATCAACCAAGGAAAAAGAAAAAAAGACTATTTTTAGCAAATCAGTATATTAGAATCCAAATAATTCGTAAAATGTAATTAAGTGTTCAGGATGTCTTTCTAGAAAACCTAATTTTGAAATTTTTGTTCTTCTTTGAAGATTGAAAACGTTTTCAGGAATTATGGGATATCATTGTTATAAAATATTAACACAAGAAAGCAAATGAGCCTGGCTGATATTGATTTTTATCTGTAAGACAAGAAGATAAAATTTTGAGAACGTCCCTAATTAGGACATTTAAACTTAGTACATTAAATTTCTCCCTTTGGGTTAGAAAAAAAAATCTCAAACAAAATGGCATCAACAGTGGAAAATTATACAGTAAAATAGAATTGTGAAGGCAGTGATCTAAGTTAAAATGGGATGGGAGTCTGTTAAAATATTGAAAGCACAGTGTATGCGAGGGGGTTAGACAGATTTCTAATTTGGTTGAGTTAGTCCCCCTCCCCCCTTTCCTTTTCCCGGTTTTTATTTGTTTCATTTGCCTGTTCAGTGTGATGAACAGGTACGAGTAGGACAAGGGAGATGACCCTATTCTATGAGAGTCTCTATAGCATAGTCTGGATATGATGGTCCACAATTGGTTGGGCGAGGAAACCAGAGACACGTCTTTTATGGTTGAATCGATTGTCTTGCAGGCCTGCACGCTGGAATGCGAGGGGCAACTGCCTTCCGTCAAAATCTGGGAAACCTGCAAGGACCTCCTGCAGGTGTCCAAGCCCGAGCTTCCTGAGGAGGCCAACCCGTTCAGAGAGGGCGGCAAACCCGAGGAGAGTCATTTGCTGGCCAAGAAGTACGGGGGCTTCATGAAAAGGTATGGAGGCTTCATGAAGAAGACGGACGAGCTGTACCCCGTGGAGCCGGAGGAAGAGGCCAACGGCAGCGAAGTCCTGGCCAAGAGGTACGGGGGTTTCATGAAGAAGGACGCGGAGGACGGGGACGCCCTGGCCAACTCCTCCGACCTGCTGAAGGAGCTGCTGGGAACCGGCGACAACCGCGCCCGGGAGGGCCACCCCCGGGAGGGCAGTGACGACGGGGACGTGGGCAAGAGATACGGGGGCTTCATGAGGGGCCTCAAGAGGAGCCCCCAGCTGGAAGACGAAGCCAAGGAGCTGCAGAAGCGCTACGGGGGCTTCATGCGGAGAGTGGGCCGCCCGGAGTGGTGGATGGACTACCAGAAAAGGTACGGGGGCTTCCTGAAGCGCTTCGCCGACTCCCTGCCCTCTGAGGAAGATGGAGAGAGCTACTCCAAAGAAATCCCCGAGATGGAAAAGAGATATGGAGGATTTATGCGGTTTTAATACCCTTCCCCATCAGTGACCCCCCCATCCCACGACCCACCCACCTCAGTCCCCCAGTGAGAAACTGCCTCGTTGATTGTGTCTTAGTGTCATGTGTTGCTTGCGCTGTACAGGTGACCTCACAGTCCCCATAGCTATACAACCCGAAAGCTGTCATTTCGGGTTCCGTAGGCTTATGAGAATCTTGATACTCAGTATTGGCCTATCGTAGCTATCTTGATTTCATGCTGAAATAATTTGAGTTACCTTGTTCCTTATTTTTTGACAAAACATCAATAAATGCTTATTGTACATAGATATAATAAACCCATTCCCCAACTGCACACTGTTCTTGTCTCTTCTTTTTTTTTTTGCGGTACCGGGGATTGAACCCAGGGGCGTTCTACCTCCGCGCTACACCCCCGGCCCTATTTTTTTATACTTTATTTTGAAACCGGGTCTCACAAAGTTGCGGAGGCCTCACTAGGTAGAGAGAGAGAGGGAGAGGGAGACGGGGGGGGGGGGGGGGGGGGGGGGGGGGGGGGGGCTGAGGCTGGTCGCAAACCCGGATCCTCTGGTCTCCGCCTCCCAAAGTACTGGGATTACAAGCGTGCGCCACCACGCCAGGCTTGTAAATCTCTTCTTTAAGGCCCTCTCCCATCTTTGGGTTTCCACAGTAAAGCCTGGACTCAGAGTCAGTACAGTCATCTGCTTCTGGTCGGGTAACTGCTTCCTTCTCTTATAACGGAGGCTGCAAAAACATCTTTTATTGAATCCCTTATACGCGAAATCTTAGATAAGTAAACACACTGGGACAAAAATAAGATGTAAAGGGGATTTAGCCCTATTTTACACATGAAGAAAGTGAAACCCTTATAGGCCAAGTAGTTGGCCCAAGGTTGATCAGCAGTTGAAAGACAGAAGTAGGATTAAACCCCCAAACTTCTTGTTACCAGTCAATCTCCTTTCCAGCCCATTCCCTTATCCCCTATCCATGTCACAAGCAAGAATTGGAAGAACTTGGGACTATATCTTGCTCTCCATTGTATATCCTTACACTATGATTGTACTAGAGTCTCTAATATCTGATGAAGAGATACATGAATGAATGAATGAATGGATGAATGACAGAAAAAAAATGAAGTGGAAGAAAGAATGAATGTGGTGACCAGCTTAATCAGGGAAGGTATTGTGAGTCTTTTGTAAGGCAAATTCCCATAACACAAGGGGCTTATGACAACTTCATATTAACGATACCATTTGGGACAACATTCAGATATAAGAAAGGTAACATTTATTTTGTAATTGAAACTACATGCAGCTCAATCCCTACTACCAGGTTATTTTCCCCAGTCTCCCATCTACCCTTTTCCAGTGCATTCTTCAAAAAGTCAGAGTTTAGCAAAAAGTGAGGGGTGGAAGATGAATCAGTCTACCGAGGTTGCCCACAAGATCCTCGCTGTCCAAGCCTGTGTCTGTTCTGATAAGGCAGCCCCACTGACTTGCAGAGTCCATGCCTCTATGTCCAACCCTACCAGGGTGCCCAGCGGGTCCACTTTAGAAGTCCCAACTCTTCCTGATCAGTGCAGGAGGTCACAGGTCCCCAGGCTCATGTACCAATATCCCCATCTATCTTCCTGATCCTTCATAAACTAACTTTTCCTTCCAGAAGGAAGCTCTCCTCCCTTTGAACTAGAGATGGAAGTGGAGCATTCTGGAAGGAAGTGCTAAACAGCATCTGGCCCGGAGGATCTCTTTCCGAGGCACGAAAGAGTGACCAGGACGCGGCACCTTGCAGATCTTGGGTCTCTATTCAGCCTTAGCCAATTGTTTTCCTTGGGAATGCCAGCAGAGTATTGTCAAACTTTTTCAACAAAACCTGAAACCTGGATTTTTAAAACACTATCCCAAGTTTTGTTTTGTTTTGTTTTGTTTTGTTTTTTTGCGGTACCAGGGATTGAACTCAGGGGTGTTCTACCTCCGAGCTACACCCCCGGCCCTATTTTTTTATACTTTATTTTGAAACTGGGTCTCACGAAGTTGCGGAGGGCCTCACTAAGTAGCTGAGGCTGGCCGAGACCCCGGATCCTCCGGTCTCCGCCCCCCAAGTACTGGGATTCCAAGTTTTTTTTTTTTTAATATTGGCAATTGATTCTATTGTGTAAGACAAAACACTTCTTCAGATCAAATTTGGGAGATGTGGGAACTAGTATTTTGAGAGAGAAAAAAGGTCACTACATTCTTTCCACTGGAGCAAATGATTTCCTAACCTTGGAAACAGGAATCTAGCCTACACTATCTAGTGAGGGGGAAATGCCTCGTGCCATTCTGATAAGATAATGCAATCAATTACTATGTTACAATAATATTATATTATAATTATACAATTAATCATTATAATAACAATGTATACATCCATATCTTACACAATATGTTTTAGAAAATAACACGAATTCACAGTCACATAAATGCATTATCTTTCAAAGTAAGCTCAGTTCTTAAGGAGCTATTTCTTTTCTCTTTTGGGGTACCATACTGAGTACCATATAGACCAGGCTGTAGCCCTGGAGTGTTTATCACACAGCTGGCTGCTGCCCCTTTTCACCACCTGCTGCCTCTACTGAGGGCCAAACAAGGCCCAGGGTGTGAAAGAGTCACACACTGCTGTGATTCCTAGGTCCCTGCACAGCTGGTATAGAACCAAGAACCTAGGGGATATTCCAAAATTGTTCAGGGAAGAAAGGGACAGAGGAGAGGAGCAGGGAAACGAGGAAACCGGAAGAGGATGATCAGAGGAGATGGCGCCCTTCCTTCATGCCTGGATTACAGAGCTATGAGCCCCAGGAGGACATCCCATGATGTAGGATCCCTGACCCCCAGTCCTTAATGGTAAGTATGGGTGGCTGTCCACAAAATGTAACTTGAGGGTGCTTTGTAGGCCCCCCTCTGTCTCCAAATATCTCTTGTGCTGTCCATCCTTCAACCTGACTTCCATTGTTAGAATTTTGCTGCTTAACTCAAAGGCTTTGATGTTCCAAGAATTTCTATTTATGTCCTGAGGGGCATTTGCCTAAGGTCACCTGGGATGCTGCTTTCAACGCAGGTTAACTGGGCTCTGACTATAGCATTCAGTCTGTGCTAAGCAAAAACGCGAGAACTAGGCCTAGGACCAGCCTAAGGTAGAAAGAACCCACAGCCACTGGGGACTTGAAGAAAATTTGTGGACTAAGGCATAGAGATCCACTCTACCTGCAGAGGGCGCTACTGCTCCATTTCGTACCTACCCTGCTGCCCGGATGTTCTTTGCCCTGGTTCCCACTCTCTTGGACCTCCCAACCCCACCTCCAAGCCTGAGTCCAGGTCTGGGTTCTTTGAGAGTTAATGTATGAGCTGTGGGGTAGCCAGTCTGAATAGAAATCCCAGCTGGCTGTGTGAACCGATCTCTCCCTGCCTTAAATCTCCCTTTTGTGCGCCATGGTTGTTGTAAAAAGTAGAAGTGTCCAGGCGTGCAAAATTCTTCAACCAGGATTGGAAGTCAGGCCTACAGAGTCAGCTGTGGCTAACGCTCAGCCTCCCAGTTCTTCCAGTTGGATCTTGGGTTCGCCCACCCACTTCACCTGGCTCTTTCAGGGATGAGGTACCACGTATGAGTTGTGTCCTGGTCACTAGATAGGGAAGTCCCTTCCTGGTGGCTGTGTCCCACAAAACAGAAACTAATAACCCCTTAATGCCCATCTACCTTTCCTCGGTGTTCTACTACAACCTGTAAAATCTGTGTGATCAGTTACCCATAAGTTATTGTACATTTGTCCAAACCCATTGATGGTACAAGACCAAGGGAGAATCTTAATGTAAATATGGGCTCTGGTTGATTATGATTTGCCAATTTAGGTTCCTGGGTTTAAAAAAAAAAACACACAGACCACTCTGTGTTTTGGTGGGGGGCTGTTGACAGAGAAGATGTGCATGTTTGAGGTCAGGGAGTATAAGAGAAACTCTGTACCTTCCACTCAATTTTGCTATGAACCTAAAACTGCTCTAAAAAGTATGAAGTCTTTAAAAAGAAATTAATCTGAAAGCAAAAGGCATAAAGAATCTGAGCCTTGTGCTACAAAAATTTCCTCTTAGGAGAAGATGGGGGAGGGGTATAAAGCTTTGAATACCTGTGCTTCTTTGTTCCTGAAATGTACACAACACCCCCACATAAACCAACGCATTCATGCAACAAATAAACGCAACCAATGGTGTGGCTATCTAGTGGAAGAGCATTCCAGACAGAAGAGGGCGTGTGATGCCCTGAATTGGGAGCACGGTGGATTACTGAGGAGCAGAAAGACTCCTGAGGCCTCCCGGAGGCTGAGAAAAGGCTTTGGGTTTTATTCTCAGTGTGACAGAAAAAGATTTGAGGCTGAGAGCGGGTGAGTGACACAATCCACTGGCATGTTTAAACCTCACTGTCTGCTGTGGAGAGTAAGTTTCCTCCTCATTCTTCTAAGGGAAGATCATATATTGCACACCTGTCATCATTTTGCAGCCATCAAAACATCTGGGTTTATCTGAAAAAAATATGTAAAACTTTCAGTATTTCATAATAAGCATGCAATTAATAAATTTCCTTTATCAATTCCTACATCAAAAATCAAGCTCCACACATTGCCTTGAGAATGAAAAAGCAAACAAAATTTTAAAATGCAATTATTTTATTGGTCAGGAATATGTGTCTCCACAGAAAGGGAGTACAAAAATCCTACCTGTGAAGGGAGCTTGGTAATAGCTTAAACATACCCATTTATGTCACATGGTTACACTTTTTCTCTTAATGTTTTTGTCAAGTATAACATATACACAGAGAATTCCACATATAGTAAATGTATATTTCACTGAATTGCTACAAAATAAACATACTGTGTTAGTCAGCTTTCTGTCACTATATCAAAATACTTGAAGCAATTATGAAGAGAAAAGGTTTACTCTGGCTCAGTTTCAGAGGTAGGATCCAGTCCATGATTGAGTGGCCCCATTACTTTGGGCCCCGGGAGAGACAGCACATCATGGTGGGAAGACTGGTGAAGAAAACCACTCACCTTATCAGTCAGAAAGCAAAGAGGTAGAAGAAGAGATTGAGGTCCCACAATCCCCTTTGCGGTCACACCCTCAGTGACGTGAGGATCTCCCATTACGACTCACCTCCTGAAGGCCCCACCACCTCCCAGTAGTGCCACACAGATACCAACTACTTAATACAGGAACTTTTGAGGGACGATTGACATCCAAACTATAGCACATACTCATGAACCATCATCCTGGTTGAAAAATACAATACCAACAAGCACCTCACAACCCCACTCACAAGATGGGCGTGGTGGCGCACACTTGTAATCCCAGTACTTGGGAGACTGAGACAGGATCGCAGGTTCACGGCCAGCCTCAGCAACTTAGTGAGGCCCTCCACAACTTAGTGAGACCCTGTTTCAAAATAAAAAAAAAAATAAAAATAGGACTGGGGTTGTAGCTCAGAGGCAGAATGACCCTGGGTTCAATCCCCAGTACCATAAAAAATAACACTCACAGCCCCTTCTAAAAAATAATTCTTCCCTTTCCCTAAGATTCTCCTGACTTCAAAAGCGATAGATTAGTTCACTGTTTTAGTCTACTCTTCCATCACTGGGGCCAAAATGCCTGACAAGCACAACTTAAAGGAGGAAAGATTTATTTGGGATCACAGTTTCAGAGGTAAGCTGACTCCACAGTAAGCTGACTCCAAGGCAGATATCATGGTGGCATAGCATGGTGACCTGCAGCAGAGGGAGCTAGGAAGTCACCAGGGATGGATATAGTTGCCCAGGCCACAACCCCAGTGACCTACCTCCTCCAGCCATTCCCCACCTGCCTAAATTACCACCCAGTAAACCCATTCAAATTATTAATCCTTCCATGGATTTATCCACTGATGAGATTAGAGCCCTGATTCAATTATTTCACCTTTGAATATTGTTGTATTGGGAACATGCTTCCAACACATGAGACTTTTGAGGGACATTCCAAACCCAAAGCATAACATTCACCTATTTTTAAATTTCATATGAATAGAAACATACTTTTTCCATTTATATGACTCAGCATTTTATTTGTGAGGTTCATCCATGTTATTCATGTCCTTGTGATGTATTATTTTTATTGCTGTAGAGTAGTCCATTGTATGAAAATGCTACAAGTTCCACTTCATTGTTTATTGATGCTTGAATGGTTTCCAGATTTGGGCTACTGCAAATAATAAATAATAATATTTAAATAATATAATAATACTTATATTATTTATTATTTATAATAATAATAATGCTTCTACAAACACCCTTGACTATGTCTCTTAGTACACATGACACATTTCTCTTCGGTATATAACTAGAAGTAGATTTTCCTGATTATAGGATATGCAAATATTCAGCTATAGTTTATAATATCAAACAGCTTTTTGAGAGCTTATCCTAAGCTTGACTCATACCTGCATTTCATGCCTGACTTTGTGTCATCACTCTTTTCCAATTTTAGTCATTCTATTTTCATTGACATTTCCCTAATTACTAATGAGACCAAATATCATTTTATATTCCTATTGACCATCTGGGTATCCACAGTTACTCTTCTGATATTCACATTTATTTCTCAGGGTACTCATCTGAACTATCTTCTGTATGGTGAATTGCCTATACCCATTAACTGCATAGAGTTGTTCTAAAACTATAATCTACACACACCTATCCTTAGTCCGGAATATAGACTGATTCCATGACATTACTCGTGAATCATCCACTGCTTAGCAAAACATTGGACGTGCTTTAAGTTGTTCTTTCCATCTTCTTCTGTTTTGAACATTTGACTGGAGTGTTGGTGTTGAGCACCCTCCCTCACATGAGCACCTTTCCTTCTCCCTAGAAACAGTAGAACCGAGCAGGTCCTCACAGGACTTTCCTAAACAAGGTGAGGCGATCCAGAGGTTTTGATGACTGAGTCATTTCAAGGAGCCACATCTTGGGCCTGAAATGAGGGACCATTCCCCTCAGCAGAGGATAAAGTTTCTCATTGCTTTCTTGCCTGGAGAATCCTGGAGGGAGAACTCAAGGGCAGCCTTCATTGTGATGTTGACCAAGAAAGAAAATTGGGAGGGAGTTTCAAACATGACCTGAAAGAGCCAGCTCTCCAGAATGCCTCCTTCAATTTGATAAGGAGAAGTACAAGGCTAGATTTTCCAGGGATCAAAAAGGGGTTAAATGGACGGAGATGCAGCTCAGTGATACAGTGCTTGCCTAGCACACACAAGACCCTATGTTTGAGCCCCAACACTGGTTAAAAAAAGAAGCTAAGACTAGGAGACAGGCCATGAGGAAGTCATATAATTTGAAATTAGCACTCAAATGAGAAATTAAGATCTTGTTAAAGAATTGGCTGGGAGATTAGAAACTTGGATAAATTCGGTATTGGCAATAGAGTATTTGCTCAAGTTAATGTCTTCCTTTTTATTCCCCAAATTATCCATTGAATAAATATTTATGGAGTATGTGCTATAGACTATGCACTACCCTAGTTTGGAGGAAAGCGCGTGTGCCTGCACACGCATACACACACACACACATGAAATTAATTATCTGAAAAAGAAAACAATGAGCATGCCAGATGACAATTCAGAAAAGAAGTGTCGCTGTGCACTGAGAAGGAGAAGATGGAGCAGTGATGGGCACAAGGAACCCCCAGAACCTGGTGTGTAGGCACAGTCAAGGGTCACTCCATGAGGGGAAGAGGACTGGGCCTCACATAGCTAAATCGTACATTGTGTACAGTCCTGAAAGCCCAGCCCAAGTCCAGGGAGAAGATTATGCTCATTATAGAATACATCATCTAAACAGAAAGCATCATGAATTAACATATTTTTAATAAATTTAGCAGTCATGTCATCAACAAAATTATACTGCAGTGTGTTTTCTGGGTTAAAAGTGTGACCTGTTAAACGCAACTTTTTTTTTTTTTTTTGCGGTACCAGGGATTGAACCCAGGGGGCGTTCTACCTCCGCGCTACGCCCCCGGCCCTATTTTTTATAGTTTATTTTGTTTTGTTTTGTTTTGTTTTGTTTTGTTTTTTTTCATGTTTTTATTGGTGCATTGTAGTCTCACATCACAATGAGTATCAGTTTGGTGTTAACATACATGCACACAGCTCTTGGTGTCCCTCCCCCCC
>PVJS01045096.1:6081-16483 GCA_004027185.1 Glis glis
AAAAAAATAGGGCCGGGGGTGTAGCGCGGAGGTAGAACGCCCCTGGGTTCAATCCCCGGTATCGCAAAAAAAAAAAAGAAAAAGAAAATTGTTGATCATTACCTTGTCCTATTATATGAAAACTGGGTACTAAAAGAGATAGAGATAGAGAGAGAGATGAGAGAGAGAGAGAGAGAGAGAGAGAGAATGCTAGACCCAGGTAACAAGGAGGGCCAGCTACTAAATGTGGCTGGAAAATGAAGCCCAGGAAAAGGGGCTTTAGCTCTGAAGTGCCCTCTCATCCCGCCCTTTGAAGCAAGGAGACTCACCAGTGTGTCCCTCTTTTTTTTTTTTTTGTGGTACTGGGGATTGAATCCAGGGGCATTCTACCTCTGAGCTACACCCCCAACCCTATTTTTTATTCTTTATTTTGAAAGAGGGTCTCACTAAGTTGAGGAGGGCCTCACTAAGTAGCTGAGGCTAGCCGTGAACCTGTGATCCTCCTGTCTCAGCCTCCCAAGTAACGGGATTACAAGCATGCGCCACCACACCTGGCTCAGTGTCCCTCTTTTCTGATGGCAACCATATGAGATAGTTTTATTTCAATTGCTCCTAAAAACCCCAGGAATCCAGGAGTGGTGGTGTGTACTTGTAATTCCAATACTTGGGAGGCTGAGTCTGGAGGATGGCAAGTTTGAGGCCAGCCTCAGCAACTTAGCAAAGGCCCTCTACAACTTATTGAGACCCTGTTTCAAAGTAAATAATAAAATAGAGTGGGGCGTGGTGGTGCACGCTTGTAATCCCAGTACTTGGGAGGCTGAGACAGGAGGATCGCAGGTTCGCAGCCAGCCTCAGCTACTTAGTGAGGCCCTCTGCAATTTAGTGAGACCCTATTTCAAAATAAAGAATAAAAAATAGGGCTGGGGTGTAGCTCAGAGGTAGAATGCCCCTGGGTTCAATCCCCAGTACCAACAAAGGGGGAAAAAACAAAAACAGGAAAGTGTTTGGGTTTTGGTAACTTTTTTGGAGGGGGAGGGTGTTAAATGAACAAGGTGTACCTTCCAGATGGGTTCTGTGGAGGGTAGGAGGGAACACAATCGAGGCAGTGTGAGGTGTCTCCCTCTCCTCCATTCAGGCTCCTTACAGGACTAGAATGGGCTCCTTCACTTCCCCTCACATACCCCCTTCCACCTCAGTGCTTCCCTCCCCTACACGAGCAGATCCTTTCTACTCTAGCCGATTGGCAAATCCCCCAGGGTGACAACCTCTCTTGGTCAAGAGGTGACACTTCCCAAGGCCCCCAGATGAGGAGGTGACAGAAGGAGCCATGGTTGAAGGCAGGAGTGCAGAGAACAGGATGGAACTGAAACAGCAAAGTCCCCAAGGCTCAGCTCTATTCCCGAGATCCCCAGGCTGTGGCTCTTGTGACAAGCCCAGGCGAGGTCGGCGGTAGGATTTTAGAGGAGGGCACAGACCCCCACAGAGCCGCCCACTGCGGGCCCCAGTCCCCACTCGAGGGAAACATAGCTGGTCAATGGCTCTGAACTGAAGAGGGTCTGAGTATCTTCCTTCTGCGTGAAGAGGAAGCAGGTGTCACACTCCCGCCCAGCATCTGGCAGTGACTAGCAGCTACACTTCCCTCCTTAAGTCCTGAGAACCTGAGGCTTGCATCCCTCAGCCCCAGAGCAGTTCAGGGCCCTGGCACACTTGCCAAGCTGGCTTTCGCCCAAGGCTTCACCAATTCGTAGGCAGACAAGGAGCAGTTAGCGACTCCAGCGTGAGTGTATTAACGATATCTTCACTATGTGTCAGAGAAGCCATTAACCAATATGGCCTTAACATTCCTCTCAGCTTGACTAAACCTTAGACAACTTTCCTCTTGCCATAGGCCCCTGACCTCCCCTTTCTTGGAGAATTTATTTTGAAAGACATGTCCTTTTAAATTCATTCTCTACTCCTTTGACAGGTATGTAAATCTCTTTAAAAGCCTGTTTCAGTCAGCATTTCTCATCTCTAGGACCAAAATACCTGACATGAACAACCCAGAGGAGGAAAAGTTCATTTGGCTCATGGTTTTAGAGGTACATAGTCAACCGACTCCAAGACAGACATCATGGTGGCACTGTGAGGCAGAGGATAGCTCAGCTCAACTCAGTGGCACTGGAAACAGAGAGTGAGAGGAAGCGACCATTGACATACATAGTCCCCAAGGCCACACCCCCAGTGACCTACCACCTCCAGCCACACCCCACCTGCCTAAATTAACACCCAGTAAATCCATTCAGATTATTAATCCTTTAGTATATTCCTCCACTGATGAGATTAGAGCCTGATTCAATCATTTCACCTCTGAATATTGTTGCATTGGGGACATACTTTCAACACATGAGCCCTTTGGGAGACCTTCCAAACCCAAACCATAACTAAGCCTCTTGCCAGCTTTACAACCCAGGAATGTCTTTCTCAAGGGCCTGGAAGTTGCCTCTTTGAAATGTACCCAACAAAAGAGATAGAGTCCCTATCCCAGAGTTCCTGTGGGAGGGGAGGAGCCTAACTAACTTCAGTAGATGTCTCACTCCAAGATGCAAAACTACCTCTTATCCTGAAGACATGAGAAGTCGATTTTTCCTTTGGATAAAGTCAATTAATGCAGATGGCCTAATATCCTCCAGTACTTTTCCACTTGTCCCCCGCCCCCCAGCCCTTAAGAACCCTACTTACCCTTCCTCTAGCAGATCTGAGTTCAGACATAGTTCTGTTCTCTCTCCCCTATTTCAATAGCCTTGAATAAAGGCCTGTTTAAATTGGGTCGAATTCTTTGGAAGAGCAAATCTAGTTTCTGATTTCCCCCCAACTTTTAAATGGGTTATAATTTTTGTATGTTGGCATCATGCTACTAAATTAGAATTGCACTAGGAAAGAATTGGACATACATTTAAACCTGCAAAAAAAAAAAGATATTTAAGAGGTATGGCTTGAGAAAAAGGCTTCCTTCCCCCCAAAACATCTCCACAGCTTCTCCTAGCTTGGAGCCTAACTTGACTTAAAATGGCCACATTCAGATAAATAATAGATGTGAGAACCACAATCTTTGAGGGAGACACAGCTTGTCACCTTAGGCTATATTGAAAGGCTATGAGGCACCATACCAAAAATCAATTTGAGATCGATTTCAGAATTGAATGTGAAAGATAAAATAACAACACTTCTGAAAGTGACCTTGGGGTAGACAAAGATCTTAAGACACAAAAAAACTCGAACATCAAAGAAACATGTTACATTAGACTTTTAAACATTAAGTACTTCTCATCAAAAGACATCAGGAGGGAGTGAAATGTAAGCCACAGGCCACTTGGAAAGAAAGAATTTATTTATTTATTTATTTGTTTGTTTATTTACTTATTTAATGGTACTGGGGATTGAACCCTGGGACATTCTACCTCTGAGCTCCACCCCCAGCCCTATTTTATTTTTATTTTGAAACAGGGTCTCACTAGGTTGATGAGAATCTCACTACTTGCTGAGGCTGTCCTCGAACCTGTGATCCTTCTGTCTCAGCCTCCCAAGTACTAGGATTATAAGCGTGTGCTACCACGCCTGGCTGGAAATAAAGGATTTATACTCAGAATGCATAAAGAATGCCTATAGATCAGTAGGGAGAGATGATCCTTTCGAAATAACAGGTGGAGTAAACAAACAGGCACTTTCAAAAGGAAGAACATTGAAAAGCCAGCTAGCGTCAGGCATGGTGGCACACACCTATAACCCTAATACTTGGGAAACTGAGACAGCAGTATTACAGGTTTGAAGCCAGCCTCAGCAATTTAGCAAGGCTTTTCGAAACTTAGTGAGACCCTGTTTCCAAATGAAAATATTAAAAATAGGACTGGAGGTGTAGCTCAGAGGTAGCATGCCCTTGGGTTCAATCCCCAGTACCAGAAACAAAACCAAAAACCAACTAGCATGTGAAGAGGCACTAACCATCACCACTCATCAGGAAAACACAAATTAAAACTATATTGGATACTTCTACACATCTTAAAAAAGCTAAAATCAAGAGTGACAATATCAAACGATAGTGAGGTCGTAGAGCAACTAGAACTCTCATGCATTCCTCTCTGGAAATTGGTGTCAGTATCAACAACAGACAAACATATGCCTGCCTGATGTGTGCTCAAAAATTCTATACCAAGGCACAATAGCCAAGAGAAATGAGGGAATATGTCCACCAAAAGATAAAAGCAAATATATGGGTAAGCATAGTAGCTTCATTCATAAGTAACCAAAAATATAACATCCAAATGTTCAACGAGAGAATGCAAAAGCAATTTGTATTTGAAAAATGAATATGAGCTCTATATTGGACTGAGTACAAATAACCTTGACTTATTTATTAACATTTAGGAGGGAACTAGGGTATAGCTCAGTGGCAGAGCACTTGCCTAGTATGCATGCACCCCTAGCTTGCATTCCCAGCACTATAAAAAAAAATCCAATGAAAGTTAAAAGTAATATTTAGGGGGAGAAAAAAACAGGCATATCCCAATGAAAACTTTTAAGCCCACTGGAAAAGAAAATGAAAGAAAGATAAATGAACAAAACTCTAATTGTTGATAGATAATAAACTTGCATTAAATTTATGTCTAAAAATCAATTAAATTATAAATTTTTTCCTGATTAAAGGTCATATTCTGATCCATCAAACTTTTCCTCCTTAGGCTGTATACTATAAACAATTAATAGAATGCATTGCAAAATAATACTTTAATGTGTCAGTAGCACACTCCTGTTGACAAAGGGTTTCCATGTGCATCATCTTACATGATCATACTCTTCCAGCAAGTCTAGGAGGTAGATGAATGACAAACAAATCAGATGTAGACGGTTATAATTAAGTGCCCCTAAGCTCTTTGTATATTCTAGATATTAGTCCTCTATCAGAGGGGTAACTGGCAAAGATCTCCTCCCATTCTGTAGGCTCTTTCTTGAGACTCTTGAGACTCTTCTGTTCATCCCTTGATGAACAGAAGCTTTTTAGTTTAATGCCATCCCATTTATTAATTCTCATTTTAATTTCCTGAGCTTTGGGGGGTCTTATTGAGGAAGTTTCTACCAGTACCTATATGTTGGAGTGTTGCTCCTCTGCCCTCTTTTAGTAGTTTCAAAGTTTCTGGTTTAATTTCTAGGTCTTTCAACCATCTTGAGTTGACTCTTTGTGGAGAGTAAGAGGTTAGGGTTTAATTCCATTCTTCTACAAATGGATAGCCAATTTTTCCAACACCATTTGTTGAAAAGGGTAACCTCAGACAGACAGCAGAGACTCCAATGGAGTGATGTGGGGGGTTTAAGGGAAGGAAGAGGGGGGATAGAGATGCAAAGAATGTAACAGTTGAAATAATGCTATATACGTATGCTAAACTACCAATGCCAGTCTTAAAGACATGTACGGGAAAGGGGAGAGGGTGGGACCCAGGAGAGGATGCTCCCTAAGTTGTGTGCGTGTATATTCCTATCACTCTATACCTCAGTATGATGTGTAATTACAATGCACCAGTAGAATAAAAAAATGAAAAAAAATAATTCAGCGCCCCTGCTCATAGAAGCCGAGGACAAGACCTTTCTTTACAAATAAAGAATCATTGAAAATAAGCTGGGTGTGGTAGCACACACCTGTAATCCCAGTATTTGGAAGGCTGAGACAGAAGGATCGCAGGTTTGAGGCCAGCCTCAGCGACTTAGCCAGACCCTCAGCAACTTAGCAAGAACCTGTTTCAAAATAAAGAATAAAAAGGGCTGGGGGTGTGGCTTGGAGGTAGAATGCCCCTGGGTTCAATCCCCAGTGTGTGTGTGTGTGTGTGTGTGTGTGTGTGTGTATTGAAAGTAGACATTTGTAGAAATAGCTCATACTAAGATGTAAGTATATTGCTACAGAGACTTAAAAAATACCCAAATTCAATCCAAGTGATTACAGTGTATCCTTCAGACTAGCACGAACCTAAGGAGAGCCGCAGCCTTGCCAACTGCGGAGTACTGTAACTGTCTCAAAGAAGGATGTGATCATAATAGAAGGACTGTTAAATTTGAAGGGCGCCAAAGAGTAAGAGTTTCCTCACACTGCTTAGAGAAAAAGATGCTCTCATCAACGATGGATGTATGTACCAATTGTTTTGGGGGCACTGGGTAAAGAACCCCAAATCAGCCTCAGCCGGTGGTAAACGAAGGCTTCCTAGAAGACCAGGATACCGGGGCCGAGTTCTGGAGGACCGACATTAGCCACAGCAAGGGGAGGGGTTCCGGCGTTGACCTCCTTGGATTTCACTCCCCATCTGTAAAAGTCTCTGATCCCTTCGCTCCAGTGTGTTTCATGCTGAGTGATCAAGCACACCAATAAAAAACCAGAAATCTTTCTGCTTGATGTCAAACTAAAGTCCAGTCCCTTGTGGCTTCTCGCCTAGCAAAAACCATAAAAGGCATTTTGTATGTATGTGTGTGTGTGTGTGTGTGTGTGTGTGTGTGTGTGTCACTGGGGATTGAATCCAGGGGCATTCTACCTCCAAGCTAAACTCCCAGCCCTATTTTATTTTTATTTTGAAACAGGGTCTCGCTAGGTTGATGAGAGTCTTACTACTTACTGAGGCTGTCCTCGAACTGGCGATCCTCCTATCTCAGCCTCCCAAGTACTGGGATTACAGGCGTGCGACACCATACCTGGCTATAAAAAGCATTTCAATGCACCTTCACCTATTAGAAGGAAGATTCTCTTTCCAGTTTGCTAGGTCAGAGGTCCAAGTCATTCGAGGACAGTGCAAAAGTCAGCAAATTGGACTCGTCTTTCAGATTTGCAAGAAAAATATGGCCTCTGCTCTGAATGCATGATTCAACGTGCTTGGCATGACTTAAGAGTGCAGTGTCTGACAGTACAACTTTCCCTTTCACCCCAGAAAGGGATTTATCACTAAGAAAACACCAAAAAAAAAAAAAAGAGGGGAAAGGGCAAATTTAAGAAAGAAACTATTGAGAAAAAAAAAGTCTTAGAGTCATCTTATAGACAACTTTTAGTGAAGAAATGCAGCTGGGTGTGGTGGCGCACTCCAGTAACCTTAGTACTTGGGAGGCTGAGACAGGAGGATTGCAGGTTTGAGGACAGCCTCAGCAACTTAGCAAGATGCTCAGCAACCTAGTAAGACTCTGCTTCAAAACAAAACAAAAAAATTAGCTGGGCGTGGTGGCTCACACTTGTAATCCCAGTATTTGGGAGGCTGAGACAGGAGGATCACAGGTTTGCGACCAGCCTCAGCTACTTAGTGAGGCCCTCAGCAACTTAGTGAGACCCTGTTTCAAAATAAAGAATAAAACACAGGGCTGGGGTGTAGCTCGGAAGTAGAATTGAACCCCTGGGTTCAATCTCCAGTACTACGAAAAAAAAGGAATTTAAAAAAAGGGCTTAGGGGTGTGGCTTGGAGGTAGAATGACCCTGGGTTCAATCCCTAGTACCATCAAAAATAAAATAATAAATAAAAATAAAAAGAGGAGGCTGCAGCTCTCTTTAGGAAGCAACGGCATCACTGTATCTCTCAAATATCCTTCACTTCCTGGACAATGGATTGCCCTTGCAAGCTTATTCTCTGAAAAGTGGACATCACAGAGGGTTCTGGGATGGGGAAGGCTAAGCACACTGCAGGTGGGATTGCTGAGCTGAAGACAGGGGGTGGAGTGAACATTCTCATGCTCTTCCTCCACCCAGCTCCCGGACCCCAAGCCACCGTGAGCCCAGGCACCTGGCTGAAGGAGGAAGTGGGGCTGTACCCCCTCCCTCCAGCTGCATGCCCAGGTGCAGGGAGTGTCCAGAGGGAGGGGAACCCTTCCTCTCTCTCCAGAAGGCCCCATCAGATCCAACGCGCTCCCCCAAAGCTGCCTCCCCCCAGAGGAGCCTTTTCCTAATTTTCAAAAAAACCTGGCAGGTAGCCAGGTGTAGTGGCACATGCTTGTAATTCCAGTACTTGGGAGGCTGAGACAGGAGGATCACAGGTTGGAGGGCAGCCTCAGCAAGTAGGGAGATTCTCATCAACCTAGCGAAACCCTATTTCAAAATAAAATAAAAATAGGGCTGGGGTTATAGCTTGGAGGTAGAATGCCCCAGGGTTCAGTCCCCAGTACCAAACCAAACAAAACAAAACAAAACAAAAACCTGGCAGGGACTTGTGGTGGTCCTTTCTAGGGCTTTGAAACCAAACGTGTGTGTGTGTGTGTGTGTGTGTGTGTGTGTGTGTGTGTGTGTGTGACTGTGTGTGTGTGTTACTGGGGATTGAATCCAGGGGTATCCTACCACTGAGCTACACCCCCCAGCCCTAATTTATATTTTATTTTGAAATAGGGTCTCACTAAGTTGCTAAGGGCCTCATAAGTTGCTGAGGCTGGCTGTGAACCTGTGATCCTACTGTCTCAGCTTCATAAGTACTGGGATTATAGGTGTGTGCCATCACATCCGGCAAATTTAGAGTCTTCAGGAATGATCTTTCTCAGGGGTATCCAACAAGCCTCCTATAAAACACTCACCAGCAGCCCCGCCGGGTTACTCTGTGGCAAAGCCCACCTTGGAAAAGGGGGGACAGGCCTGGGGATATAGCTCAGTGCTAAAGCCCAAAAGGGCCCCTTGAAAGAAAATGGCTTTTGAAACTCCTCAGCAGTCTCCTAAGAGGATATGAAACAATAACAAGAGGGTATGAAAGGAACACAGATCAAGAGCGAGTATTTGAAATTAAAATAGAAGAAATGAAAATTTCAATAGGAAGCTTGGAAGAGAAGTCGAGGAAATATGAGAAAAATAGAGAAGAAAATTGGGTGGGGCTAAGATCCAAATAAGCCGGGAGTGGTGGCAAATGCCTGTAATCCCAGTACTTGGGAGACTGAGATAGGAGGATCACAGGTTCAAGGCCAGCCTCAGCAATTTAGCGAGACCCTGTTCCAAAACAAAAAATAAAAAGAGCTGGGGGTGTAGCTGGGAGGTAGAATGCTCCTGGGTTCAATCCCCAGTACTGAATTGAGAAATAAATAAATTAAAAATATAAATAGGGCTGGGGGTGTAGCTCAGAGATAGAATGCTACTGAGTTCACTTAAGTTCAATCCCCAAAAGGAAGGAAGGAAGGAAGGAAGGAAGGGAGGGAGGGAGGGAGGGAGGGAGGAAGGAAGGAAGGAAGGAAGGAAGGAAGGAAGGAAGGAAGGGTGGGTAGATCTATATCAAGTATATCATTTTGAAATTTCTGAATATTAAGGACAAAGAAAACAAAATCATAAGTTTTCATAGAGGAGGGGGAAGAAAAGAACAAGTTGTACTCAGAGTCTGAAAAATAGGAATTGCTTCAGAGTTCTCAAGACCAACAGACAATGAATAGCTCACGCCTTCACATTTTTGAGGGAAATGACTCCCAATACAGTCAGATTCAATACTTGGTCAAAAAAATAATTATAAATTAGGGAAAAATAGATAACTAAATCAAAATAGAATAAGGATACTTTCTTGTTTTTTTTTTTTTTTGCAGCACAGGGGGTTGAACCCAGGGGCATTCTACCTCCGAGCTACACCCCCAGCCCTATTTTTTTTCTTTATTTTGAAACAGGGTCTCACTAAGTTGCAGAGGGCCTCACTAAGTAGGTGAGGCTGGCTGCGATCCTGTGATCCTCCTGTCTCAGCCTCCCAAGTACTGGGATTACAAGCGTGCGCTACCACGCCCAGCTAAGGATACTTTCTTGGATACGCAGGTCCCCCAAACTTTTCTTATGACATTCTGTTTCTCAGGAAGCTGCTCCCAAGCAAGGAAGGAATACACCTAGAAACAGGAAGGTTGAAACACAGACTTCAACTCAGAAACAGGGATGACAAGCTCAAGCTTATGGTAAAGGGAGACCCCAAAATTGGGAGCCAGGCATGGAGGGCAACCAGTGTGGGATAGAGAAGTTTGCAAGGCTCCTAATGGTATTCCCACAGGTGAATTGATAACATTTGGGGGGGTGGTAGGGGAGTCCAACACAATGAGAAGATCTCTTCTCTTCCCGAGAAGAATTTAGAGCCTAACTAGCAATCAGTACATCGACAATCAAGTGAAAAACCAAGACAATTATTAACTTCAGGAAAAGCAAAGTTTTTAAAGAAAAGTAGTCATAAAGATACTTTATTTAGTCAGCTGTGCAGTGTACATAGACAAAATAATTGTTGAAAATGGACTTAGGCCGGGCATGGTGGCGCACACTTGTAATCCCAGTACTTGGGAGGCTGAGACAGGAGGATCACAGGTCGTGACCAGCCTCAGCTACTTTGTGAGGCCCTCCACAACTTAGTGATACCCTGTTTCAAAATAAAGAATAAAAAATAGGGCTGGGGGTGTAGCTCAGAGGTAGAATGCCCCTGGGTCCAATCCCTGGTAC
>PVJS01045097.1:0-16380 GCA_004027185.1 Glis glis
GAGAGAGAGAGAGAAAGAGAGAGAGAGAGAGAGAGAGAGAAAGAGAGAGAGAAAGAGAGAGAGAGAGAGAGAGAAAGAGAGAGAGAGAGAGAGAGCTGGCCGCGAACCCGGATCCTCCGGTCTCCGCCTCCCAAAGTACTGGGATTACAAGCCCACCACGCCCGGCTTCCCCTTTGGTTTGAAACTAGGCATGTGATACTTCAGCCCACACACAAGAATTTGAAGAAGCAGAGGTAATCTGGACAGGAGTTTCCAGTACAGTCTATAATTTTTTATACTCTAATAAAGTAAAAGTCTACAGCTATAAATAGGAAGAATACCATACTTTTACATCTCTTTCTCTTATTGGTGGTTTACTATCTCCCTTATGAAGACAGTCTTCTGTGGACTAATTATCATACTCTGGTCACCAGGATCTTTTTTCCTACCTAGAGTCACTGAGGACACTTGTTTGCTACCCTCCCCCACTACCCACACGTCCACCCCTGCGTTAGTGCACAGGGAAGCCGGCGGCTAGCAACATTCTGGACAACCTGGGCGTTCCTGCTTCGCACCATTCTGCTTAAGGGCAGAATGTGCTATGTGTTAGCAAGAAGAGCCTAAAGAAATCCCAAAGGCAAGTTCTTCCCACGAGGTGCTCAGGAGAGCAGAGCTGCTAACAAGGCTAGAAATCTTGTTCATTTGTGCTTCACCGTAACTGCCTGTGATTGCCCCAGAACATACTGCTATTTGCTGTTTGTCAGTGGTTCAGTCGTCACCAGTCAATCTACAGAATCAGAAATACAGTCTGGAGAAAACACTATCAGAAGATGTCAAACTATACTCTGCTATCTTTCTTTTTTTGTTTGTTTGGTTGGTTGGTTGGTTTTTTGTTTGTTTGCGGTACCAGGGATGGAACCCAGGGGCAGTCTACCTCCGAGCTCCACCCCCAGCCCTATTTTTTTTTTTTTTTGGCAGTACCAGGGATTGAACCCAGGGGCGTTCTACCTCCGCGCTACACCCCCGGCCCTATTTTTTATGCTTTAGTTTGAAACCGAGTCTCATGAAGTTGCAGAGGGCCTCACTAGGTAGAGAGAGAGAGAGAGAGACAGGGAGAGAGACAGGGAGAGAGAGAGCTGAGGCTGGCCGCGAACCCGGATCCTCTGGTCTCTGCCTCCCAAAGTACTGGGATTACAAGCGTGCGCCACCACGCCCGGCTGTATTTTTTTATTCTTTATTTTGAAACAGGGTCTCACTAAGTTGTGGAGGGCCTCACTAATTAGCTGAGTCTGGCCGCGAACCTGCATCCTCCGGTCTCAGCCTCCCAAGTACTGGGATTACAAGCATGTGCCATTACGCCAGCCCTATTTTTATTTTTTATTTGGAAACGGGTCTCCCTAAAGTTGCAGAGGGCCTAGTTAAGTTGCTGAGGCTGGCCTCAAACTTGCACTTCCAAGTACTGCCACCACACCCAGCTCACTGTCTTTGATTCCTCACATCTTTCAAAATCCAAAGCTAGCAGAGCTCCTGTATCACAAGGCGATCTGCCTTCACATCACCTCTGAAGCAAGAGCACTGTGTGTTAATTGTTCTACAGATCCACACACTTCTCAAGAAGTCTCAGACCCCAGACACATAATACATGCAAAGACAGGATAAAACGGAGACCATTTAACTACGTGGTATCTGTAATCTGGGAATCTGAAAGAAATTTCAGCCCTATAGGAAAGTGAGTAGACTGAGCTCCTCAAAGATACTATTTTCTGAGTCACTTCCAATCTGGAATGCTTCATAATTTAAAAAAAAGAGTAGAGTATCCTTTATCACACAGGGTAACTTGAAATTCTGATATGCTTCAACAGTGACACAAAATCTTTTTTTTTTATTATTTTTTAGTGGTGGTGCTGGGGACAGAACCCAGATTTGCATGCTAGGCAAGGAAACAACACAAAATTCTTATCAAGAATTTACTACAAAGAAGGTATGCACATTTTCCAGGATTTTTTTAATCTAAAGCTGATAAATTTAGATGATTATTGCATTTGTAGCTTCAAATGTAAATAATGCATTTAAGTAAGTTCCAAACTGAACTGGGCCTATAATCCCAGTACTTGGGAGGCTGAGAAAGGAGAACCGCAGGTATGAGACCAGTGTGTGCTAACTTAGCAAGACCCTGTTTCAAAATAAAAAACAAAATAGGCTGGGAGTATACCCCAGAGGTAGAACCCCCTGAGTTCAATCCCCAGTCCCCCCCACTACAGATTTGGGATAATAAGCTTACTTTCTGAATGTTTTTATTTTAAGAAAATAAATATAAGCTGGGTGCAGTGGTGCACACCTGTAACCCTAGTACATGGGAGCTAAGATAGGAGGATTGCAGGTTTGAGACCAGTCTCAGCAACTTAGTGAGACCCACAACAACTTAATAAGACCCTGTTACAAAATAAAAAGGGCTGAGGATATAGCTGGGAGGTAGAATGTCCCCAGGTTCAATGAAGGAAGGGAGGGAGGAGGGAGGGAGGGAGGGAGGGAGGGAGGGAGGGAGGGAGGGAAATACAGTATTTTATAATAAAAATTGCTTTTAGAAATTAAAAATTAACTGCCTAATTGCTTTGTGGGTTGTTTTGTTTTGTTTTTGCGGTACCGGGGATTGAACCCAGGGGCGTTCTACCTCCGCGCTACACCCCCGGCCCTATTTTTTATACTTTATTTTGAAACCGGGTCTCACGAAGTTGCGGAGGGCCTCACTAAGTAGAGAGAGAGACAGGGAGAGAGAGAAACACAGAGAGGGAGAGAGAGCTGAGGCTGGCCGCAAACCCGGATCCTCCGGTCTCCACCTCCCGAAGTACTGGGATTACAAGCTTGCGCCACCACACCCGCTTGCTTTGTGGTTTTAAAATGCCTAGATTTTTCAAATTTCTTAAATCTTAAATTCTCAGATAATCTCAAGATAAATGCTACATATGGTTAGAATCAGGTCATGGCAGGTTCTGAATATATCAATACATCAGCCTTTCTGTTAGTAAACAGCAACTTCTGATTAATAAAACTGGGTGAACAGTGTACAGCAATTTAAAGTTACTATCTTCCCCCACCCCTTGGGTGCTGGGGATTGAACACAGGGGGATTCTACCCCTGAGCTAGACCTCCAGCCATAATTTATTTTTCTTTTGAAACAGTGTTTCACTAAATTGCTCTGGCTGGCCTGGGACCTGCGATCCTCCTGTCTCAGGCTCCCAAGGACTGAGATTACAGGCATATGATTCTTTCATAAAGAATCTTTGTATCTTTATGAAAAACAATAAACTAAAAATTATTCTTTAAGTCTAGATCTTATATTTAAATGTTGCCACTAAAATCCAAGCAATCAAGATGATGAGGGGAGGCAAAGGAAGGCAGCCCCTTAAGTGACATGCTAGAAAAGGGTCTGCTCACACAGAAACCTCAACTAGAACCGCACACAAAGACCTGTGACAAGCCACTGAACTCATGTTAGAATTATGAAACATTGAGCCGGGCGTGTTGGCGCACGCCTGTAATCCCAGTACTTTGGGAGGTGGAGACCGGAGGATCCGGGTTCGTGGCCAGCCTCAGCTCTCTCTTGCTCTCTCTCTCCCTCTCTCCCTCTCTCTCTCTCTCTCTCTCTCTCTCTCTCTCTACCTAGTGAGGCCCTCCGCAACTTTGTGAGACCCGGTTTCAAAATAAAGTATAAAAAAAAAAAAATAGGGCCAGGGGCATAGTGCGGAGGTAGAACGCCCCTGGGTTCAATCCCCGGTACCGCAAAAAAAGAAGAAGAAAAAAAAAGAATTATGAAACATTTATGCCCATAATCCCAGCCATTCAGAAGGCTTAGGCAGGAGGATCACTTGAGCCCAGGAGTTGGAGGCCAGCCTTAGAAACTATAGTGAGAAGCCGGGCGTGGTGGCGCATACTTGTAATCCCAGTACTTTGGGAGGCGGAGACCGGAGGATCCGGGTTCGTGGCCAGCCTCAGCGCGCGCGCTCGCTCGCTCTCGCTCTCGCTCTCTCTCTCTCTCTCTCTCTCTCTCCCTAGTGAGGTCCTCCGCAACTTCGTGAGACCCGGTTTCAAAATAAAGTATAAAAAAATGGGGCCGGGGGTGTAGCGCGGAGGTAGAACGCCCCTGGGTTCAATCCCCAGTACCGCAAAAAAAAGAAAATATAGTGAGGCCGGGCGTGGTGGCGCACGCCTGTAATCCCAGTACTTGGGAGGCGGAGACTGGAGGATCCCGGTTTGCGGCCAGCCTCAGCTACTTAGTGAGGCCCTTCACAATTTAGTGAGACCCGGTTTCAAAATAAAGTATAAAAAATAGGGCTGGGGGTGTAGCTCGGAGGTAAAACACCCCTGGGTTCAATCCCCGTACCAAAAAAAAAAAAATATATATATATATATATAGTGAGACCTCATCTAAAAATAAATAAAAGTATGAAACATTCAAAATTGGAATGGACTCCATTAGTCCAGTATCCTTTAGGAAACCTGGTCCTGCCACCTGTTCATATCCATCATCTTATAAATCTGGCTCGGAACTTACCTTTTCCAAGAAATCATGGCTAACTTGAAAAAAACCGGTCATTCCAATGGCTGTACTTTCAGCACAAAATCCCCTCTCACTTTGTAGCATAATGACTACATCCATCTACAAATGAATGCTAAACTCTGAAGAAAAGGATTAGCATTTTGTTTCTTATTTTATTTTTAAAATAAAAATTTGTTTATTTTGCCACAAAATAAAATGGGGCTCTATCTAATGGCTATTCAATCCACATGATAAGATACCCCAGTATCTAGTCAAGTGTGTTCCAACCAGCAGATCCAACTGATTATTAGCAAACCCTCAGTAATGTTACTTATCATCTCTGCCAGAGCCCAGACAAAGGGAAGTGGAAAGAGCGCAAACTCAAATCAGCCCCTGGTACTGCTGACTACACCGTGGTGGCTTATATTTATGATAAAATAAAGTTTCAATTCTATCTGAGTCTTCTTCATTCTCCTTCAAACTGCATCTAATCAAGAGGCTGTATGGTTTAAGTCATGTACTCGTGTGTCAGCATTTACCAGCTGGTGTCAAGTCGCTCTTAAAGTAAAATTTTACTTAACAAAAAGGATTGCTGCTGGGGTTAAATGAGATAACTACTCAAGTGCCTAACAAGGAAGGCAGTCGATATATGTAGCTATTATTGTTATTAAAATGATCATTAACTATAAAAAAAAATTCATACTATAAATGTGTAACTACACCGAAGTACATTACAGCATCGATTTTCTGGCAAAACATGGCATATAAAATACAGCCCTTTCTTGGATATGATCTGCTTGCCACTGTGCTCAGGATCCCCAGAAAAATGATTTTGCAGCAGGGTAATCTGCCAACGAGTGTGGGGAAGAAGGATTTGCACAGATATACAGATTTCTCAGTATAATTCAGTTTTTGTAACAATCTCATTAAATAAATGCCTTAATCCTAATGCCCAGTTTTTTACTATTAAAGAACTGTTGTCCATTCCCCGGTATCTTACAATCCATGTCTCACTGGCAATTCAAGTAGATGTGGGTACATTACCCAAAGAAGTTGGGTTTTCTCACAGTTTATTCCTGTTAAAAATCCTAACTACAGTCCTGACTGGAGAATACTAAAGTGCCAGTGAGCTACCACTTCATACCCATTAGGCCAGCAGAAAATTTAAAAGACCTTATAACACCTATATCTAACAGAGAGATGGAGAAAAGTATTCTCATACACAGCTGGTGGAAATGTGATGTCTTTAAAAAAGTTTGGCAGCAGCATCTTAAAAATACTTAGTCCTCTTAACTCATCAGTTCTACTCCTAGGCATATACTCCAAAGAAATATACACAGCAATATGTAAAACATAATAAAGAGGATATGTAGTGCAGCATAATGGGGGAAGGGAGTGAGTGAAAGAGAGAAGGAGGGAGAGGAAAGAGGGAAGGATGGTCCTCTGACAGAGGAATGTCTGAACATATTACAGTACATACAAATCACGGAATAGTATGCAGCCATTAAAAAGAATTAATTTGAGCCGGGCGTGGTGGCGCAAGCTTGTAATCCCAGTACTTTGGGAGGCGGAGACCAGAGGATCCCAGTTCGCGGCCAGCCTCGGCGCGCATGCTCTCTCTCTCTCTCTCTGTGTGTGTGTGTGTGTGTGTGTGTGTGTCTCTCTCTCTCTCTACTTAGTGAGGCCCTCCACAACTTCATGAGACCCGGTCCCAAAATAAAGTATAAAAAATAGGGCCGGGGGCGTAGCGCGGAGGTAGAACGCCCCTGCGTTCAATCCCCGGTACCGCAAAAAAAAAAAAAAAAGAATTAATTTGAGCTGTGTCCAATGATGTGGAGAAATCCCACTAAGTATTACTGAGTGTTTGAGGAAAGGGGTGCATGCCTATAGTCCCAGTTACTGGGGAGGCTGGGGTAAGAGGATCATTTAAGCCCAGGAATTAGTGATCAGTCTGAGCAACATAGCAAGACCCTGTTTTAAAAAGTAACTTCCGGCCGGGCGTGGTGGCGCACGCTTGTAATCCCAGTACTTTGGGAGGCGGAGACCGGAGGATCCGGGTTCGCGGCCAGCCTCAGCTCTCTCGCTCTCTATCTCTCTCTCTCTCTCTCTCTACCTAGTGAGGTCCTCCGCAACTTCGTGAGACCCGGTTTCAAAATAAAGCATAAAAAAATTGGGCCGGGGGTGTGGCTCGGAGGTAGAACGCCCCTGGGTTCAATCCCCGGTACCGAAAAAAAAAAAGTAACTTCCGATTCAGAGACACCTTTATATCTAACAGTAAAGCCACAAGACCCCAGATGACTGGAATGCATTATATCCACTGAAAGTGGCTCTGAGTATAAGTCAGTCTTGTTGGGAATAGACAAACTCATTTGTTCACACCCTATCAGCATCTGTGGTTTATTTTTATTTTTTCTATTTATTTAATCAAATGAGAGTATAAATTGTGCCGGGCTGCTATTAGGAGAAACACTTATCTTTTCCCAGACACCACTGTGTTAATCTTAACGACAGCACACATGCGAGGTGTGTTCAGTGCTTCATACTACCGACAACTGCAACCCTCATGATGCCCCCCGGTGGTTCTCAACACAGGCCATTTTGACCGTGAGGGGCACGAGCATTCCTGCTTGTCACTGCTAGAGGGCTGCGACTGGCATCTAGTAGGTAGAAGCCACAGAAACCGAAACACTCTATAACACACAGGGTAGATCCCCACAAAGAATGATCTAAGCCAAAATGTAGACACTGCAGAGGCTGAGAAACCCCACAGTAACCAGATGAGCTGGGTACTATTCTCATTTTTCAGAAAAATAAGTTGAGGCACACAGAAGATAAGCAACTTACCAGCCAGTCTAGCTCCTGTGTCCATGCTCTTGAGCTCTCACAAGAAAGGCGCTTGTTAGAAAGTTTACCCACAACTTCCTCCATAGAATCTTCTAGTTTCTCTCCCTTCCTAGATTCCAGACTATTTGGGAGGATGAATCATTTATTCATTCATTCAAAATTCTACCTACCCATTCAACAAGTATTCACTGAGCCTTCACTATGTGTCAGCAACTGCTCAAGGCAACTATAGGTGACAAGAGGGACAAGATCTCTGTCCCTGTAGTACAGGAACAGTATGTGTTCCTCACCTGTATCCACCATCCTTGCTAGTCCTTAGACATGCTAGGAATGCTCATGCCTCTGCTGGGAAGCTTCTCCCCAGAAACACACGAGCATGCGTGCTCACTCCTCCACTTCACTCAGGTCCCTGCTCAAGGCTACTTCCTTGAAAACCTTTCCTTCACCATCCTTTCTAAATTATCTACAGCCTCTTCCCATCTATCCCTTCCCCTACTTTATTTTAGTTATTCATTTATTTTGATGGTACTGGGGATTGAACCCAGGAATGGTCTAACTCTGAACTACACCCCCAACCCTATATTATTTTCTATTTAGAAACAGTACCGCACTAAGTTGCCACATGCTAGCCTTGAATATGTGATCCTTCTGTCTCAGCCTCCCTCCTGTATTGGGATTACAGGAGTGTACCAAGGTGCCTGGTTTTATTTTTCTTAATAGCACTTGTTACTAATATTATATTATTGCTTTGTTTATTGTCACTGACCTCCCTCCCACCAAACAAACATAAGCTCCATGGGAGCTTTAAATCAGAATCAAGTATACCTGGCAGAGAGTAAGCACTCATTAAGTACTTGTTGAACAAATGGATTAACAAGTATCTTTTCAATCTATTTTCTGCCTCTCACTGGGTCCCCTGCCACATTTCTTAGCCCTCTTCAGTCTACCCTCCACACTGAAACCAAAGGCATCTTTCTAAAATGCAATTCTAATGCCATACCTCTACTTAAAATCCTTCAGACTCCCATGACTCTTAAAGTCTAAAATCCTGCATTGCTTTTAAAGTCCTACTGTATCCCTATGCTATTTTCTTTCTACACTCAATGGTTGTAGTGGTGGAATTAGCAGTAATAGCTAACATATACTAAGCACTTGCTGTGTGCCACATGCTAATCTAAAAGGCATTCTATGTGTGCATGTATATTAACATCAAATAGGTATTCATTGTGATGTAGGACTCCAATGCACCAATAAAAGCACGTTAAAAAATAAAATAAAAGGCATTCTATGTCCTAAATCATGGAGTCCTAATCTGTGAGGTAGGAATGGTTGTTATGCCTATTTTCATATGGGGAATCTGAAGTATGGAGAAGTAGGTGTCCAAGGACAACTAGTTAGTAGCAAGCCCAAAGTGTATGCCAAGGCTGTCAGGCTCCAATGGCTGCGCTCACATCTTTTCTCTCTCTCTCTTTTTTTTTTTTTTTTTTTGTGGTACTGGGGATTGAACCCATGGGCATTCTACCTCCGAGCTACACCCCCAGCCCTATTTTTTTTTTATTCTTTATTTTGAAACCGGGTCTCACGAGGTTGCGGAGGGCCTCACTAAGTAGCTGAGGCTGGCCGTGAACCCGGATCCTCCGGTCTCAGCCTCCCAAGTACTGGGATTACAAGCGTGCGCCACCACATCTTATACTACACTATTACTAACTGTAACAGAAGTCCATCAGTTCCTCAAATACGCAATTTTACCTGTCCTCTCCCGGTCTTCACATTGATCCCTCTGCTGAATATTCCTCAAGTCACAGCTTAAAGATCTCTTCCTCTGCAAAGCCTTCTTGTAATGTTCCCTAAATTATTTGGATTCCCCTACTCTGTTCTCCCACGGCATTCTGAATATCCCACTAAATTCTCTATTCTATTTTATTATAATTACTTGTCTGCCTTCAGTAAGTTTCAGGCTATGTAAGGACACGAACCACGTCTGTTTGGTTTGCCACTGTACTCTGAGCACCTGCCATAGGCCCTGGGATGTATTAGGTGCTGGGTGAATTTTACACGGTACAGCACCATGAAGCACCTTTCCTAACCCCCCTCCAAACATAAGTTCATGTTTCTCTAACCCTAAGAACCCTGCTCATATGCCACATATTTTGGGCCTCAGATTTTATATATAAAACCTATTTTAGTAAAAGGATTTTTTAATGTATGCATGCAAAAAGCAGGTATAATGTTTTATGAATCTATATGACCTTTGAAATGACATCACAAACTTAACACTTAAAACAGTCATTACTGTGATTCTCTGGCTTCCTGTCTCACCCTATGACCTCTCCTTCTTACACATGCTCCCACCATGACGCCATCCACCATGATGTCATGCAGTCAGGGGGCCACCAGAGGCCTAATCAAGCCCCCAAACTCTGAGCTAAATAAACCTTTTTACTTTATAAAATTCTTTATAGCCAGGTGTGGTGGCACAGACTTGTAATACCAGTACTTGGGAGGCTGAGACCGGAGGATCAGGGTTCACGGCCAGCCTCAGCTACTTATTGAGGCCCTCTGCAACTTAGTGAGATCATGTTTCAAAATAAAGAATAAAAAATAGGGCTGGGGGTGTATCCCAGAGGTAGAATTCCCCTGGGTTCAATCCCCAGTACTGCCAAAAAAAATAAAAAATAAAATTCTTTATAAATTTTTTCAAAAGTAATTATTGTGTACTAGGGATCCCTCTGTACCATACTGCTTCCTACTACTACATGTAAATCTATAATTACCTCAATTAAAATTTCAATTGCAAGTAATTACTGAAAGAAACTGACTGGTAAATTAAATAATTAATTATCCAAGAGATTAAAATTACTTTCTGCTCTCTCGTGAAGGCCAAACTCTAACTTAACATTCAGGTTCCTCAGTAATCCAGCTATTTATTATGTATTTGACCCAACTTCCAACTATCCCATACTTCCTATTCCAGTCAAGACGAGAACCTTATTCTTTCTCACATACCATACCCAGTCTTGTTTCTAGTTCTTTTCTTAGGGTACTCTTCCTACCTGAACACCATCGGATTCACCCTTTCTTTCTCTGATTCCTCTTACCTATCCAAATTCTACTTATCCTCTAAGGTCTAGCTCTAATCCTACCTATGTTGTGAAATTTTCCTGAACTTATCTTTCCTTTCTTAGGATCTTGTAACCCTTTGTAGCCCCTGTATTTCCAACAAAAATATAAATTTCCTCGGTCTTAGAATCATTCTACTTCTCAGCAATCACCCAAAGTAGCAATCATAGTGTTAGTTATATAATCAATAATTAACAAAGTACTTGCTGACTAAAAGAAGTCTCATATGTTGACCATGAATATTACTTGCCCGCAATCATCTGTGCTAACAGTAGAAAACACACTGCCCAGAAAGAAAACACGGTAGATGAGTCCAACTACAGTGGGCACAGAACACTTACATTTCACAGTGGGCAAGAATGTTTACATTTGCTTGTTCTCTTTTTTAAGAAAATAGTTTTATTGGTACACTAATTATACATCATACTGTGGTATACGGTGATAGGAATATATATGCACACAACACTTGGTTGGTTTCCCTTCATGTCCCACCCCATTCCTCCCCTTCCCCATACATATCATTGAGACTGGTATTGACAATTTCACATACATATATGACAGTTTAAACTGTTACCTTCATCATTAGCCTCTCCCTCCCTTAAACCCCCTTCATCACTCCACTGGAGTCTCTATTCCTTTATTTGAAGTCTCTTTTGTTTCCCAATTTTTCTTTAGCTTCCACGTATAAGAAAAAACATACAACTATTCACTTTCTGAAACTGGCTAATCTTGCTTAGCATAATATTTTTTAGTTCCTTCCATTTTCCTGTCAATGACATAATTTTGTTCTTTATAGCTGAGTAAAATTTCACTGTGTGTATATACCACCATTTTATGACCCATTCATTTGTTGATGAACACCTATGCTGGTTCCATAATTTGGCTATTGTGAATTGTACTGCTATAAACATGGATATGCATGCATAGCTATCATATTCTGACTTCAATTCCTTTGGAAAGATGCCCAGGAGTGGTATAGCTCGGTCACGTGGTGTTTCCATTCCCAATCTTCTGAGAAACCTCCACACTGATTTCCATAACAGCTGTACTAGTTTGCAGTCCCACCAACAGTGTATAATGGTTCCGATTTCCCCATATCCTCACCAGCATTTATTATTGTTTGTGTTCTTGACGACTGACATTCTAGAATGCTTACATTTGTATTAAGCACTATGTAGTTGATTTCAATTTTGTAGGGAGTCGCAAAGCTGCCACAAATGGTTTAACCACACAATTCCCCCCTTGTCAGGACCTAGTGCCTGCTCAGCTTATCATTCTATATTGGCAAACAATTGTACAGCTTTTCCTCATCTGTGACACAAAGATAAAAATAAGCAGAGGTAGGCCAGATGTGGTGGCTCACCCATGTAATCCCAGTACTTTGGGAGGCTGAGACAGGAGGATTGCAGGTTAGCAGTCAGTCTCAGCAACTTAGTGAGATCCTGTTTCAAAATAAAAAATAAGTAAGGCTGGGGGTCTAGCTCAGAGGTGGAATGCCCCTGGGTTCAACCCCCCAGGACAAAAAAAAAAAAAAAGCAGAGGTAGTCAATAGTCTAAACATTTGCTGCTTCGCACCACTCCCTAGTAGGGACATTATTGTTTAGGTACAAAAGATCCATTCTCTTACTGGGCAAATATCTTGTTTGTGTCAATAAAGTGCTTTTGGAAATGGAATATGATGGCAATATCAATAAGAATTTGAAAGTAAGATTTGTTTAAAAAAAAAAAGCCCTGTTGTGATCTACTCATAGGATAATCTAGAGTTGATAAAAAGTCAAATTCTTCCCATAGTCCATAGAAATTTGCCTTGGCCTAGGCCTATAATTATTTTCCCCTAAATGAAAGTTTCTAAACTAAAACTCTCTCTGGTTAGCTTCTCTTTCTCATCCAGTTGGTCAAAGTTTTCTTATAACAACATACCACACAACTGAAAAGCTAAGTTTGACAGTCTAAATTTTTGTTTATAATTGGTAGAAGCTACAGCTTTCTCTCAAAGGGAATTTAAAATGCCTATACAGCTGGGTGTGGTAGCACACGAATTCCAGTACTTAGGAGGCTGAGGCCAGAGGATCTGGGTTTTCGGCCAGCCTCAGCTACTTAGTGAGGCCCTCCGCAACTTAGTGAGACCCTGTTTCAAAATAAAGAATAAAAATAGGGCTGGGGGTGTAGCTTGGAGGTAGAATGCCCATGGGTTCAATCCCCAGTACCGCAAAAAAATAAAATTATACTTGGGGCTGGGATGTAGCTCAGTGGCAAAGCGCTTGCCTTGCAAGTACGGTGTTCTGGGTTCGATACCCAGTTCCAAAAAGAAAAAAAAAAGACCCATAAAACAAAATGCCTATACTTATCTCTAGCACACTTTTCAAATACTTTCAGTAACCCAATGGCAATAGCTTTGCTACTAAATATTTCCCAGAATCTTCCTGTTTTGGCAGGTCCCACTGAAATCCCCGTCCCCATAATGGGGAATTTGAGTAAAAACACTGCTAGCTTCTAGTTCCCTTAGGCAAATTTCCAGCCCCAGTGTAAGGCCGTGAGGTTAAACATTTCTCAATGACGCAGGCTTCCTCAGAGGGAGGAACATGAAAAAAAATCAAAACTTATTCTTCCCAGTGCAATAAATCAAGAGTCAGTGGCCAAGTCCTTAAAAAAAGGAGTGAAGTTCAATTATAGACGGTTTCCTCTGCCAAGGCCCCCGTGGGAGTGTGGGACCCAAATGGGAGCTATGCGATGGGGAAAGGCAGCACCAGTGGTCCAGTTGAATCGACAGGTATAGCTCTGGCTTCTCCAGCTGATCTCCACAGTATTCATACTAGCCACAACAGCAATTAAAGCGAAGTGACGACTATGGGGTGAGGAATGAAGACACACATGAAGTAAATCACTATTTAAGATTAAAACACATCCTGAGTTGGGAAAATCAAAGGAAACTACACTTAGTCCACTTCTTGGGGAAGCATATAAGGCTGGCCATAGAGAAAGCAAAATCATATGATAGGCGGACAGGGTTTTTGGACCTCTAGCCACCTGTAGATAGATAACAGAACAAATAAAATCAGAATTGTTCTCCAAGAAACTTGGATAAGTCAGAAATATAAATAAAAGTGTGTGTGTGTGTGTGTGTGTGTGTGTGTGTGTGTGTGTAACTGTTCCCCAGGAACTGATTCATAGATTACAAATCTTTAGAGTTAGAAAAGGCTTAATACTTACACGAAAATGCCAATGATGAAAATATCATTACATGGGGACAGAGTTTTACTTTTCAAAGTGTTTTTATCCATTTGATTTCCTTAAATAAAAATCATTCTGTACTTGCTATGTGTCAGGGATTAGGGATATAGAAACAAGATACCATCTCTGCTTTCAAGGAACTTACTTCCTATGATGAGACCTGCTAGGAATGATAAAACCATTGCTCTATGGTGCTATGTGCCAAATACATGGAAAGCACAAGAGACAGGACCTGTAAGATTCTAGGGAAATCAAAGACAACATGCTTCTCAGACGAGGTAGCCCTTGATCTGGGCCTTGAAGTCAGCAGAAGTTAACAGGCTGACAAGCACAAAGAGGAGTGAATGGTCAAGGCAGCAGCAAGATTATATTCCAAGGCAGACTGGGGCACGTGCAGCTTAGCATGTGTGAAGCCCTGGATTCCATTCCCAGACCCCTTCAAGAAACAATATTATATGCAAAGAAATATAAAAGTAAAAGGGCATCAACTATTCTAGAAACCAAAAGCTAGTCAGTATTGCTGTGAGGTTGGAAATAACAAGAGATGACCAAATAGTGAGAGATTTAACAGACAAATATAATAGTTTAAGTTTTATCCCACGACAAACTGAAGAATTCAGAGGAGAAAAATAAAATGATTAGAATTGGTAGTTGGAAAAAGTCTTTGGCAGCTGAATGAAGGACAAATTGGAAGAGAGTCAGGCTCTAAGCAGGGAGACTAATAAGAAGACTATTAAAAAAACAGAAATGATGAGAATGTGATCTAGGGAGAGGTGAAAAGAAGAGGGAGTCATACATGTGAGTACAGGAGAGAGGAATCAAAGGAGACCTCTAGTTTTCTGGTTAGGGCAACTGGTACCAAGTTAGGAAATGCAGGATTGGGGGTAGTCACTGGGAATGGTGACATCAGTTTTAAAAGCATGTGAGTCATCTAGATGTTCAGGTGGGAAGATCAGTGGATTAACGGAATCTAGAAGTCAGGAACTAGATCAGGTCTATAGATAATGATACATACATCACTCAGTAAGTGGTAACTGAAGCCAGAGGCTGGGATGAGATTGTTAGGAAGAATGTGTAGACTGCGGAGGAAAGCAGTTCAGGGACTAGGTCAAGGACATGCTGTGAGAGAGAATGAAAATGGACAGGGAGGTAGGAGGTCAGCCATCGAGAGATCAGTGTCCACAGGTTAATTGCCCAGCATCAAAACACCTTTCCTATTGGGGAAAATTCCAAGACAGGGTGAAGGCAGGATCCCTCTTACTACAGGAACCAGAGTAACAGTCCCTCTCTTGGCTCCCTGGCCTCTAGCTCACAAATATATAACCCAAGTCCACCCATCAGATCCTCTCATGTAGGACTGAATACTAAGAAAATTACACAAAGGTAGAAAACATAACCAGCAACTATTGCTAGCACTGTGGCAAGTGTCTACTGTGGTAGTGCCCACAGCAGCAGGTGTTACTGAAGACCAGGCTAGCAGTGGGGCACAGGGGTCCAGTGAGCAGCACTAGTGAGAGTCCTCCGCAGGCTGATCCCACAATGTGGTCTTCACTATGCTTTGCCACATTCGATTTCTGCTCATTTTCTGATCTTTGTTATCCTGCCTTCAGTCAGCCTTCCTATTAAGGGTGTATATTATCCAATATTCTTCCAATAAATTTATTTTATGCTAAGGTCTTATGCAAAAAACCCTGAGGAGGACAGAAAGAGAGAACACTGAATAGGATCATATGGTAATGAAAAACCAGGTAAGATGAGGCCTAAAGTGTGTCAGGCCCACTGGATAGGGTGACTGGACAGGGTCACTGGTGACTTTGTGGAATGTTCACATGTGTTATCTCATTCCATCCCTATGACACCTTCTGAGGAAGATAAGGCAGATACTATACATTTTAAGGATGGAAAACTGAAGCTACAAGAGATTAAAAGGATTGCTTGAGGTCATACAGTTCTTTTCACTGTTCAACACTGTCCTCAAGAAAGTTATAGATTCTCATTAAAGGAAATATTAAATGACTATACTAATTCTTATACCAAATGGCAACTGACACAGATGATGACTACATATATGGTTCCAATTCTAGTCTTCCAGCTTAAATTGGAAGAACTTTGGTAGCAAAAAGAAGATCCTAACAATGCCGGGCGTGGGGTGGCACGCTTGTAATCCCAGTACTTGGGAGACTGAGACAGGAGGATCGCAGGTTCGCGGCCAGCCTCAGCTACTTAGTGAGGTCCTCCACAACTTAGTGAGACCCCCCGCAACTTAGTGAGACCGTGTTTCAAAATAAAGAATAAAAAGTAGGGCTGGAGGTGGAGCTCAGAGGTAGAATGCCCCTGGGTTCAATCCCCAGTACCGCAAAAAAAAAGAAGAAGATCATAACAGAAGCACTAAACCAGGTGTGGTGGTGTGGTGGTGTGGTGGTGTGGTGGGATTATGCCTATAATCCCAGTACTTAGGAGGCTGAGACAGGAGAATCACAGATTCAAGACCAGCTTCAGCAACCTAGCAAGACTCTCAGCAACCTAATAAGACCTTGTTTCAAAAACAAAAAACTTAAAAATGACTGTGGTTAGTTTGGAGGTAGAATGCCTCTGTGTTTAATCCCAAGTACCACCAAAAAAAAAAAAAAAAGGCACTAGAATCCTTGTAGACAACCACCCGGGGGGGG
>PVJS01045098.1:0-16379 GCA_004027185.1 Glis glis
GCCTAGGGCCGTGGGCGGGGCCTGACGCTGGGGCGCGGCCTAGGGCCGTGGGCGGGGCGCGGCCTTGTTGGGGTGGGGCTGCACGGGCCCGGCGCCCCCCCCCCACGACGCTTGTGTCCTGCAGGACGGGGACGTGCAGCGGCACCTGTACCTGCAGGAAGTGCTCACGCAAGTGGCCGAGGCTCCGGAGAGATCCAGGGTGCCTGAGTTCACCTGTCAGGTGGCCGGCTGCCGTCAGGAGTTCGCTGCCCTGGAAGACTACCAGCACCACTACCACATGCTCCATGGGAATGCCTGCTCCTTCTGCAGCCGCTCCTTCCTTTCTGGACACTTGCTGGATGCCCACATCCTAGAGTGGCATGACTCGCTCTTTCAGATCCTGGCGGAGAGGCAGGACATGTACCAGTGCTTGGTTGAAGGCTGTCCGGAGAAGTTCAAGACCAGCCAAGACCGGAAGGATCACATGGTGAGGCTGCACCTGTACCCTGCGGATTTCCGGTTTGATAAGCCCAAGGCAAGCAGAGGCCCAGCTGCTGGGGGGACTGATGCACACCTGTTGGCTGGAGCCCTGGAGGATGAGGGCGATACCATGGAAGTCTGCTCAGAACCTGTGGGTGAAAAGCGGACCTACAGTCACAGAATACCTTCTACCATCTGTTTTGGCCAGGGTGCATCCCGAGGGTTTAAAAGCACCAAGAAAAGGAACAAACACCCCTGACAGATCCAGGCAGGAGAAGGAACTGGGCATCTGAGCAGACTGGGTGAGGACGGCGGCCTCCCACAGGGGTGCTGTCCGCGAGGCCTGTCACTTCTGGTTCAGCTACCCTGGGCTGGGCCTTTGCTACCCTCAGTGTCTGGATCCTTCTGTGAGCAATTCCGCAGCTGTTACCAGGAGCAGTGAGGGACCTGCAGGTCCCAGACATACAACGAGAAGTGGGTGGGGAGATGCCCACCTCTTTCTGCAGAGCCCACCCTTTTTAAACAGTTGAAATAAATATTTTTCACTGAAAAAAAAAATTGTTAAAATGGATTGTTGTGATGACCAAATGAGCTAATACAGCGAATTGCCTGACACATAGCTAGTGCCTGAGCAACTCTTCCTACACGAAGCCTTCCTTGATTTCTCCAAGACCTCATCACATACCTTCTTTCTTTCTTTCTTTTTTTTTTTTTTTGCGGATCTGGTGATTGAACCCAGAGGCATTCTACCTCCGGGCTACACCCCCAGCCCTATTTTTTGTTCTTTATTTTGAAACCAGGTCTCACTAAGTTGCGGAGGGCCTCACTAAGTAGCTGAGGCTGGCCGCGAACCCGGATCCTCCCGTCTCAGCCTCCCAAGTACTGGGATTACAAGTATGTGCCACCACGCCCGGCTTGCCTTCTTTATTTCTATACACCAACCTTGGCACCTGTGTAACTCAAATATGTATCTTCACAGCAGTGCAAATCTCTGAAAGTTACAGAACTTTACGGGCATTTATTGAACAGCCAAGCGGCCAATGTGGAATCTGCAAATGCCAAGAGCCTCCTATATTGTGATATTTTTATTTTTCCGGTCCCCATTTGCTCTTAGACTGTCAGATTTTGATTTCTACTCCCTCCTTGGCTTTCAGATCTTGAGGGCAAAGCTTGGGTCTTGCTGAGCTCTGAATCTTCCCTGTTATAAGAAGCACTTGCTAAATGTTTGACCAAGGAGTTACTAATAAGTAAGTGAGTGTGCGTGTGAGTAATTGACTAAATGTATGAAAGAAGCAAGAAACTAGTGAGTGTGTGAATGAGTCAGTGTGCGATGGGAGGTGAATGGCGGATCAGGTGAGGGCATGAGGGGCGCTGCTGTCCTTCCTTCCGAGGGGCTATGATGGTGGTAATCCACACGGTCAGTCCCAGAGCCCTGGGAAGGGCCCGAGCTGGGCACCCTGACAGCCCCGGGCGAGAGTCCAGCTGCAGGAGCCTCCAAATACACTCATCCCGGACAATTCCTTCCTCCCCTTCCTTTCTCCTTCCTTCCTCTTTCTTTCTCCCTCCCTTCTTCCTTCTAGCCACCACCCGCCACCCTTCCAAGGAGACAGTGGTGCTGAGGGATTGTGCGGATTGTGCGGCAGATATGCCTCCAGGGGGCAGGGGACTAAGGCTGTCCCCTCTCCTCCAATCTCCCTGCCACAGCGTGAGGACCCACTGCCTCCCCCGACGCCATGTCCCCGAGCAGACATCTCTCCCGCCTTGTCAGCCACAGAGCGGCTGTCAGGAGTTTGCATTATTTATCTTCTCTGTAACATTTACTGGGATTTAGTGTTTAATAACTGTCACTCCAATATATCTTTTCTTAATCCCTTCAGATCTGCTGCTGTAGCAATTTTAAATATTTATCAACACTATTCATACGCTCGCTGGTTGGGTTGCAATTTTCTTGTAATTAAAGATTTACAAGACACTACTTGAGATTTACGAAGGGTTGGCGGAGATCAAAGGGGGAGGGGAGGAGAGATCTGGTCTTGGAATCTGTTGCTTGGAATCCCAGGCTGGAGTTGGCTGTCCTGGGAGAGGTGGACGCCCATGCACTGGTTCTGAAGTCCTCTCCTTCCCAGGTGTTCGGAGCAGGTGGCCCTCTTGGTAAGATACAGGACGCTGCAGGGCCCTGCCTTCCTCCGGGACCCTGCTATGTGGCAGGCTTGGGCTAGGGGTGGGACAGTAGGGGACACAATAGAAAAGATGCCTGTTGTCATGGGGTTTACATTCTGGTGGCAGAGACAGACAATACACATGTTAACAATTTGTGTGTGTGTGTGTGTGTGTGTGTGTGTGTGTGTGTGTGTGTGAAGTACTGGGTATTGAACTCAGGGGCATTCTATCTCCAAGCTACAACCCCAGCCCTTTTTATTTTTTGTTTTTTGAAACAGGGTCTCACTAGGTTGCTGAGAGTCCCTCTAAGTTGCTGAGGCTGGCCTTGAACCTGTGCTTCTCCTGTCTCAGCCTCTCATGTACTAGGATTACAGGCGTGCACCACCACGCCTGGCTACATAGAAACAATTTTTAAAATTTATTTTAAAATTTATTTTAATTTATTTTTGTTTTTGTGGTACTGGGGATTGAACCCAGGGGCGTTCTACCTCCAAGCTACACCCCCAGCCCTATTTTTTTATACTTTATTTTGAAACCAGGTCTCACGAAGTTGCGGAGGGTCTCACTAAGTAGCTGAGGCTGGCCGCCAACCCGGATCCTCCAGTCTCCGTCTCCCAAGTACTGGGATTACAAGCGTGCGCCACCACGCCCGGCTATATAAACAATTTTTAAAAAATAATTTTATATTTTGAAAAATTCTATAAAGGAAACAAACAGATGGTGACTGAGGATAGGACACTCAGTGTCAGAAACTTTTATTGCACGGAAAGAAACTGGCTCTGGAAAACTTAAGCAAAAAGAAATTTCTAAGAGGATAACGGGAAGTTCATAGGATCAAAGGCCGGGGAGGGGGAGCACAATGAACGAAGGCGCAGGACCCAGGGTTATGTTGGGGATGCTCATGGCAGGCGCTCGCAGACAGTCCTCTCAGGACGCGTCTCCGTCAGTGTTCTGTGCTTGTGACTCTGCTCGGGATTCACGGTCTGGGGCGGAGGGCCCGCGCACCTTGGAGACAGAGGGAACCATGGTTAGCGGTTTCGCCCAGGCCGAATCCACTGGGGAGGGGTGGCCATCGGAAGCCGCTGACTGAGGACAGCACAGGACGTGGCTGGAGGCCACGGGAGCGCTGAAGCACCCGGTCGCCATCGCCCAGGCCTCTCTGGGCTGGCATCGGTGCTGGGGGAGCAGGAACAGCAGCGCAAACGCCTGCGGTGGGGAAGAGCTTGGTGGGTTTTCAAGGGTCAGGGCGGCTGGGTTCTACCTTCCCTCGTGGACTGGGCTGAGGAAACGGGCCTGTTTCCAATCCTCAACCTCCCATGTTGGGGCCAGAATTTTGTTTATTCCAAATGGAATAGAATAGAAGGCCCGTGTCCAGAGGGTGAGCTCCTAGCTCCTGTGACAGGGAACCAGTGGGTGGGACTTTGGTGAGGTTGTGTCCCTGGAGGCCTGTGGTGGACTAGGCAGCGTGCTGGGCTCTGCAGACTCAGGATGGACGAGTCGCGGATGCAGTCGTTGGAGCACTCACAGCCTGGGGGCGGGCAGAAACATCCTGCAGTGATAGACGTTGAGCTGGAGAACTACAGCAAGCAGTGAGAGTAGAGACAGTGGAGAAGTGATCTCAAACCTTTTCTCTAAAATAGGTATTTTTAGTGCTCTGACTTCCCCTTTAGTACTACATTAGCTGCATCCCCCAAATTTCTATATATTGTGTTTTTATTTTTTTTCAATTCAAAATATTTACCAACCCCTTTTATTGGCCCACTGTGTGTGTGTGTGTGTGTGTGTGTGTGTGTGTGTGTGTGTGTTACTGGGGATTGAACCCGGGGGCATTCTACCTTTAAGCTACAACCCCAGCCCTATTTTATTTATTATTATTATTATTTTATTTTTTTTGCAGTACTGGGGATTGAACCCAGGGGCATTCTACCTCCGAGCTACACCCCCAGCCCTATTTTTTATTCTTTATTTTGAAACAGGGTCTCACTAAGTTGCAGAGGGCCTCACTAAGTAGCTGAGGCTGTCCGCAAACCCAGATCCTCCTGTCTCGGCCTCCCAAGTACTGGGATTACAAGCGTGTGTCACCAGGCCCGACTTATTTATTATTTTGGAACAGGGTCTCCTTAAGTTGCTGAGGCCCTTGCTAAGTTGCTGAAGCTGGCCTCGAACCTCTGATTCTCCTGTCTCAGCCTCCCACGTACTGGGATTATAGGCAGCCTCCATCACACGTGGCTGGGTTTTTTTTTTTTTTTTTTTTGGTGCTGGGGATTGAACCCAGGGGCGTTCCACCCCTGAGCTACACTCCCAGACCTATCTCATTTTTCAGTTTGAAACAGGGTCTCATTAAGTTGCAGAGGGGCTCACTAAGTTGCTCAGGCTGTCCTCGAACCTGCGATCCTCCTGTCTCAGCTTCCCAAGTACTGGGATTACAAGTGTGTGCCACCACTCCTGGCCCCGGCTGGTTTTTTTAAAAATTAATATTATTTTGTTTATTTACTTGCCAAATATTTAGGGATTTTCTAGTTGCCTTTCTGTTATTGGTTTCTAATTTATTTCCACTGTGGTCAGAGAACATACTTAGTATGATTTAAATCTTTTAAAATTTATTGAGTTTTATTTTATGGCCCAGAAGATAATCTCTCTCTCTCTCTCTCTCTCTCTCTCTCTCTCTCTTTCTCTCTCTCTCTCTCTCTTTCTGTATTAGGGAATGAACCAAGGGGTATTCTACCACTGAGCTTCACCCTCAGCCCTATTTTATTTTTTATTTTTGAAACAGGGTCTCCCTAAATTGCCTGGGTTGGTCTCGAACTTGTTATCCTTTTATCTCAGCCTTCCATGTACTGGGATTACAGGTATGTGCCACTGTGCCAGGCATGATCTCTCTCTCTCTCTCTCTCTCCCTACAACTGGGGCATTCTACCTCCAGGCTACACTGGTAACCTTTTTTTAAAAATGTTTTGAAACAGGGTCTCCCTAAGTTGTTGAGGGTCTTGCTAAATTGATGAGGCTGGCTTCAAACCTGTGATCTTCCTGTCTTAGCCTCCCATGTACTGGGATTACAGGTGGGTGCCACCACGCCTGGCTATGATGTCTCTGATAAAAGTTTCATGTAGACTTGAAAAGAATGTGCACTCTGTCGAGTGTTCTGTAAATGTTGATTAGGTCGAGTTGATTGATAGTGTTGTTCAAATCTCAGATCCTTGTTCATTTTCTGACTACTTGTTCTATCAACTACTGAGAGAGGGGTATTAACATTTCTGACATAGTTGTGGAGTTGTCCTTTTCTCCTTGCAGCTTTATCCATATTTTGCTTCATGTATTTTGAAGCTCTGTTAAAGTGCATGAGTGTTTAGAGTAGTTAAACACTCTAGTAGAATAAAGAACTATTTGGCCCAAAATGTCAATTGAGAAAGTTGAGAAACTGTGGTCTAGGGTTATTACTCACAACTGAAGCAAGACCCTTTTAGGTAGTCTGTCTAACACCCCATGAGTCGTGGGGTTTTCCAGCCTGCCCTGTAGGGACAGGTACCCTCCCAGCACGCTTTCCTTTCCTCCTTTCACAGGATTCTTTCTCCAGCCTCACCTAGATCCCTCACATGCCTGTGCTCATCAGAACTCAGCATTTAATTCCATTTTGCTGTGCCATTTGCAGGAAAATGGACGGAACTGGAGAATATCATACTAAGCGAGATTAGCCAGTCTCAAAAACCGAGTAGATGTGTGTTTTCTCTTATGTGTGGAAGCTAGAGAGATGTTCAGAAATAAGGGTAACGTCAGATAGAAGATCAGAGACTCCAGTGGAGTGATTGAGGGGGTTTAGGGAAGGGAGGAAGGGGTCACGACATAAAGTGTGTAACAGTTGAAATAATGCTACAAATGTATACAAAATTATCAAATCCAATCTCAAAGACATAGATGGGGAGGGAGAAGGGGGGGCCCAGTGGGAAGAGCACCAAGGGTTGTGTGCATGTATTTTTCTCACTCTATACCCCAATATGATGTCAAATTACAACATGAAAATAATAATAATACTAACCCCCCCTCAAAAAAAAAACTCAGTGAATGCTTACAGGGGATTCTCTTTCGCTCTCCAGAGGTCTCCTTCAATCTTATCCTCTCCAGCTCCTTTCCTGTGGACGCCAGCTGCCTTGCCTCTCAGCAATATCCCCCCAACTCGGGCCCCACCCGGGTTCCCCTCCCTACCCTGTGGCCTGGAAAGTCTTAAGACAGCCAGGCAGGGAAGTCGTAGGAGATGACCCCTTCTCTCAGGGATCTCTCTTTTACTTTTCCCGTATACCATGTCTTATAAATGGTTGTTTCCTATATTTCGTTTGTTTTGCATTGTTTTAGGTGGGAGGGTAAATCCTGTCTCTGTTACTCTATCTTGGCAGAAAGCCAGGCTCTTTGGCTTTGGGAGACCAGTTCTGTGTGGTGCTGTGTGGAACCTTTGGCAAATTCAGAACAGGAATCCTGGTCGAGGCCTGAGGCTTTGGGAGCCTCTCTTCGCCAGGTCTCTCTTCTCCTTTCAGATTGTGTGAGCAAGTCGCTCCAGCTCTGGGTGTGCCTGCTCCCTCACTATGCCTCCCCCTCAATTTACACCTGTGGCTACATGGAGAACAGCTGAGGAGGAAAACAACCAAGAGCGGTTTGCAAAATTCTTAGGACATGTTGGTACCCACTAGAAGAAAATGACACTAGTGGTGTATCTCCATTCAGGAGTGCCCTTGAGGGCAAGGTCAGAAATCCTCCCAGTGAGCCGGGTGTGGTGGTGCACGCTTGTAATCCCAGTACTTGGGAGGCTGAGACCGGAGGATCCGGGTTCGCGGCCAGCCTCAGCTACTTAGTGAGGCCCTCCGCAACTTAGTGAGGAGACCCTGTTTCAAAATAGAATAAAAAAAATAGGGCTGGGGTTGTAGCTCAGAGGTAGAATCCCCTGGGTTCAATCCCTGGTACTGCAAAAAAAAAAAAAAAAAAAAAAAAAAAGAAATCCTCCCAGTGGTCAATACTGTGAGCAGTACAATTTGTTGATTACTTTGCTTGGAAAGAGAGAGCCGGAGGCAAAGCTCTTACTCATTCACCAGTTTTGCTAATGCTTTGGCCAGATGGTTAAAAATTGGGAAGGGGTAAGATTCAAGGATTAGTGATGAAGAAGTTGGGGAAAAACGTTTTGTGGATGCACTTCTTGGAATAGGCACAGATTACGAGGATACTCATGTTCCATGTGGATGTTTACCAAGCTCCCATTGGCGATCAGGTAGACAAGATGGCCCACTTTGTGGATACTCATTAGCGTTTTCCCTGGGTGACCTGGGGTTTGCTCAGTGGCCTTATGAACAGACTGGCCCTGGTGGCTCAGTTGAGGTCTTGGCATGCACTTCACCACAAGGACTCAACACGACTAACCTGGTTACTGTCATTGTTGAATATTCAACATTCCAAGCCCAGCATGGTGGCACATGCCTGTAATCCCAGTACTTGGGAGGCTGAGACAGGAGAATCACAGGTTAGATTGAGGCCAGCCTCAGCAATTTAGTAAGACTCTGTTTCAAATTAAAAAATAAAATAGGGCTGGGGGTGTAGCTCGGAGGTAGCACGTCCCTGGGTTCCATCCCCAGTACAAAAAAAACAGCAGCAGCAGCAACAACAACAACAAAAAGTTCTGAAGCAGAAACCAGTCCTGAGCTCCTGACCGAGTACCACGCCCTGGGAGGCCAGCCTGCTGCTTTGTGCCAGGCCGGTTATTTCAGACCCCAGCCACGAAAGGGTTATTGTCCTTCTGGAACAGACATTCCAAGTGGAATGAGGATCTCCACCAACCATCACTTTTATAATGATGGAGGTCTGCAGATCTTTTTTGTTTGTTTGCTTGCTTGTTTCTTTGCCCAAGGAATAGATTCCTGGTGACCTAGGCTGCGGCAGAGAGATCTTGCTGCCATTGAATGGATCAAAAGCGTCCAGAGACAGCCTGGGAGGTGAGCCAGAGGCAGTGACAGGAATGAATGAATGACCAAGTCCCGACACATTATGCTTTGTGCAGGGCCCAGTGCTGATGAGGGCATGGCAGTATGGTAGTGTGTTGCATGTGTGTGTGTGTGTGTGTGTGTGTGTGTGTGTGTGTGTGTGTTGCGTGTGTGTGTGTGTGTGTTGCGTGTGTGTGTGTGTGTTGCATGCCAACATTTCATCCTTCTGCTCAGCTGGGGCTGGGAAAGGCTTGAAGGCAAGCAATCATTATAGAGATGTCTGGGGGAGGGAAGCGAGTGTGGGGCAGTCTCTGTTCTCTTGCACATTCTGGGTCTAACACAGTTTCTCTCACAGTAGTTTCATATGTTGAATAAAGAAAAAAGCTGGATGTGGTGTTACACTCCTGTAATCCCAATACCTGGGAGGCTGAGACAGGAGGATCGCAAGTTTGAGGCCAGCCTCAGCAATTTAGTGAGGCTCTCAGAAACTTAGTGAGACTCTGTTTCAAAATAAAAAATGAGATATAAAATAGGGCTGAGGGAGTGTAGCTCAGAGGTAGAATACCCCTGGGTTTAATCCCCAGTACCACACACACAAAGAAAAAAGAAAACTGAAGCTGGGCACAGTGGTACATGCCTGTAATCCCAGTACTTGGAAAGCTGTGATAGGAGGATCACAGGTTGGAGGCCAACTTCAGCAAGTTAGTGAGACCCTCAGCAACTTAGCAGAACCCTGTTTCAAAATTTTAAAAAATGAATAAAAAGGGCTGGGATATAGCCTGAAGATAGAATGTCCCCAGGTTCAATTCCTACTACTACTACTACTACTACTACTACTACTACTAATCTGTATCTCCTTTGAGTTGGAAGGGGTCTCAGAGACTATGTAGCCCCATCCCCACCCCTGGGGCTGTCTTTGTTGGCATCCCTTGACGAGCAGCCACCTAGCTTCTGCTTGTTATTATTTATAATAATAGTTCTAGCTAGAATTTGTCAAATGCTTGCTATTACGAGGCATTCTACTTTCTATGCATTTGCCTCATATAAGCCTAAAAACCCAAAGGAATAAGTATTATTATGCATATGTGCCAATAAAGAAACTGAGTTTTAAGTATCTTCCTCTAAGTCACACAATTAGTGAACGACAGAGCCAGGAATCGAAGCCAGGCGTATCTCACTCCGAAGCTTAAGCTCTTAAACACGATGCCGCACTGTTTGAATATATATTATGACAGAGCTCTCACCACCTCACAAGACACCCCGTGCTATTGTTAGCCAGCTTTGGCTGTTAGAAAATGTTCCTGTGTCACGTGGAAACCCGCTTCTCTGTAACTCACAACCACTGTTCTTTTTTTGTTTTTGATTTTTTGTTTTTGCGGTACTGGGGATTGAACCCAGGGGCATTCTACCTCTGAGCTAAACCCCCAGCCCTATATTTTTAGTCTTTATTTTGGAACAGGGTCTCACTAAGTTGCGGAGGGCCTTACTAAGTAGCTGAGGCTGTCCGCGAACCTGGATCCTCCAGTCTCAGCCTCCCAAGTACTGAGATTACAAGCGTGCACCACCACGCCCAGCTTCACATGCACTGTTCTAAACGTTCTCTCTAAAACTTTTTTTTTTTTTTTGGTACTGGGGATTAAACCCAGAGGCATTCTACCTCCAAGCTACACCCCCAGCCCAATTTTATTTCTTATTTGGATAAGCGGGTGTCACTAGGTTGCTGAGGCTGTCCGCGAACCTGGATCCTCCAGTTTCAGCTTCCCAAGTACTGGGATTACAAGCATGCACCACCACGGCTGGCTAAAACTTCTGAGAACTATTCTCCTCCCTCTTGGGTCTGACCCTCCCACAGCCACCAGAGCTTGTTTTCGTAGGCCCTGGTGTGGCGGGGTTCCGTCTGGACCCCATCCTGGTGCCGTTCCTGAGGGAGCCCAGGTTAGCAGTGTCCTTAGACGTGGCTCTGGGCCTGGGCAAGGTGAGGTATGACCGGCGCAGGGTTTCAGGATCATTACCCCCTGTCTAGACACGGTACTGTTATTAATGCCATTTCACCTTACATTAGCTTTTTTGGCAAGAGAAATTCTTTCACTGCTCCGGCCTGCTTGGTTGAATTACTGTGGAACTTAGCTCAAAGCAGGAAATAATATGAGAGGGCAGGACCGGCGAGCTCCCCTGGGTCTAGCCCAAGTCGTACATGATTCTGGTGTTCAAGCACTAGGGCAGGAAGGGACGGGAGGGACATTGCACATGGCTCCCCCTCCCCAGGTGTGTGCAGGCATGCTGGGCAATTGTCTTTCCTAGAGTGGAGCCTGAGGGGGGTGTGTGTGTGTTTGTGTGTGTGTGCATGCTCGCATACGTGTGTACATGTGTGTATGCGTGATGATGCATGGTGCCTGTGTAGTGTTGAGCCCATGTGTGTGTGTGTGTGTGTGCGTGCATGTGTGTGTACACGTGTGTATGTGTGATGATGCATGGTCCCTGTATAGTAGGTAATCTAGAACAGCTGTTGAGCCTCATCTATCTAGGCCTTTCCATTCTCCCTTTGGGTGTGATTGAATCTCATTTTGCTGGAAAAACCATCATCCACACTGAATTGAGCTCTGCACATGACCCTCAGCAACTTCAGTGCGGGGAGTGTAGCTGGGAGGTACAATGCCCCTGGGTTCAGTCCCCAGTACCAACAGAAAAAAAAAAAGATTCAGTGTGACTCCTGCTAGGAGGAAAGAGGGTAAGAGAAGGCCTTGGATACTCTGTGACCTTCCTAAGTCCCTGAATGGGGAATGGTGGGGGAGCCCAAGTGTGTGCGGTGAGCAGAGGAAGACAGATGGGACTCAGCTCCCCCACTGCCCTGGGTGGGAGCAGGAGTCTGAGGAACCACAGTCCTCAGAGAACCGTATGGACATTCTCCTTAGGCCTCCCTGTTGTGCTCTCTCATCATGAGTATTTGTGTCTCTAAGCATCGCAGCTCTGTGGCCTGGTGTTTTGCCTGTAACTGGAGAAAGACTTGTGACTTTGTCGACAGCAAAATAGTTTGATGTGTGGCAGTAGGAAGAGGCCTAGGCATGAGTCTCAGCGGTGTGACTGTTGTGGTGTGGATAGAAAATGTTCCCCAGAGAAGCTCAGTGTTAGATAATGCAGCCAGGTTCAGAGGTGGGACATGGCTGGAGGAGAGGATCACGGGAGTGTGGCCTTGGGGACTGTATCTGCCCCTGTCCCTCCCCCACTTTCTGGTTGCCTGGCTGCCAAGTCATTCCTGCCTTGGAGCAGGCCAATCATGGACTGACCCATGAAACTGTGAGCCCCAAATAAACTTTTCTTCCTGTAAGTTGTGGTTGTCAGGTATGTTGGTCACAGTGACAGAAAAGTTTCCTTGTGTAAAAATGAGGTTAACACTCACCACCTCAGCAGAGATTTTTTTTTTTTTTTGGTGGAACTGGGGATGGGATCCAGGGGCATTCTACCTCCGAGCTACACCCCCAGCCCTATTTTTTTATTCTTTATTTTGAAACAGTCTCTTGCTAAGTTGTGGAGGGCCTCACTAAGTGGCTGACGCTGGCCTTGAACCTGCGGTCCTCCCATCTCCGCTTCCCAAGTACTGGGATTATAAGCATGTGCCACCACGCCTGGCAGCAGAGGATTTTAAAGACAGTGCAACTGCCAGGCACAGTGGTGCACACCTGTAATTCCAGTACTTGGGAGGCTGAGACAGGAAGATCGCAGGTTCAAGGCCAGCCTCAGCCACTTAGTGAGGCCCCTCAGCAACTTAGCAAGACCCTGTTTCAAAATAAAAAAATAAAATATGTCTGGGGGGTGTGAGGTAGAATGCCTCTGGGTTCAACCTCTAGTACCAAAGAACAAAAACCAATAAAGACAGTGCAACTAGTCTGCATGATGCTGTAGTGGTGGATGCCTATCATTGCACATTTGTTCAGCGCCTAGAGTGAGCCCTCATGTAAACCGAGGACTCTGGGTGACAACGACGTGTCAGTGGGGCCTCATCAGTTGTAACAAGTGGACTGCCTGGTGCAGGAAGTTGATGGGGGAGGGCGGTGCACGGGGATGGCTAGTTAGGAACTCTGTACCTTCTGCTCAATTTTGCGATAAGCCTAAAACTTCTAAAGAATCAAGTCCATTAACCAACAACAACAAAACAATAAATGCACTGATGACATTATGGATGTAATGCTAAATAATAATTATTATTAAAAACTTGAATTTGTATACTATTTATTTATTTATTTACTGGGAACTGGGGATTGAACCCAGGGGCATTCTACCTCTGAGCAAGACTCCCAGACCTATTTATTTTTTATTTTGAAATGGGGTCTCACTTAGTTGCTGAGGCTGGCCTAGTCTCAAACCTGCAATCCTCCTGTCTCAGCCTCCCAAGTACTAGGATTACAAGTGTGTGCCACCATGCCCAGCTTGTATATTGCTTTTGATTAAATAAACAAACAATTCTCCTCCAGAAATTGTTGGGAGGATTGGAGATGATGTGTACAAAACTCCTGGCTCACAGGTAACATGTAATAAACAACCATGGTCCTAAAGACCCTACCCCCCTCCCTCTCAGGGATGGGACAGGATGAAAGGGCGAAGAGACGTGTAAGTTCTTTGGGGTTCTGCATGCTGTTTTTAGAGTGATGATGACAATGGTATTCACATAAAATTCCCTAATACTCTGTGTTCCCAGACTGTGTTAGCTCTGGGGGCCCCAGGGCGAGTGCTGGCCCTTCTGGATGGTTCTCTTACCCCCTTCCTGTCCCCCAAATCATTGTTCTTCCCTTCCGAGTGTTCCCAGCTCAGGGGCTTGCTGTTTATCAGCTGAGGGAAAGGATTCAGGATGCTACAGGGGAGATTTTTGTCTTGCTAAGCCTCTGTGGGGAATGTCCAATCAGAGTCTGGCTTAGAGAGCTACATCGCTGTCACAGCAGGCTCCTTGGGCCTCTGGGCCAGGCTGGCTGGCAGGGACGTGTGCATGGATCACAAGGATTTCCCAGCAAGGGGAGGTGGATGAGGCGTGGGAGGTGGTGAGGGCTCAGGGCAGGGGAGGGTGGGCAGCAGGAAATGAGAGAAGGTCAATTCAATTCAGACTCCCCTCATCCGAGCTGCCTCAGGTGGGGCATTGGCTCCCCTGCACCTCTTCCCCTTGCTGGCGATTGGTGGGGACTCAGCAAGGCAGCTGGAGGAAGAGGAGGAGGGGGAGGGGAGGAGGGAGAAGAAAGGAAGGGGGGCATTTAGCTGGTACCCAGTGGCCGAGGATCACAGCGGCCTGTACCTGACTGCACCTCCTCTATGTGCGTACACCCTCTCCCCTCTGTGCACATATTTATAACTTACTTTCCCCTTGATATTAATCTTGACCTATTTCTTCTCTGTGAAAACAGTGGGGATGGCGAGAGGAGGAGACATGGTGTTGCTCTGGGTCCCACACCCATCCAGGGCATCTCCGCTTCACTCCTCTGCCCGCTCTGTCTCTCTGGTGTCCTGCTGGAGGCAGGGGATGGATGGGGTGCCAGCTGGGAAGCTCCTTCCTCTCCTAGAGTTCAGCATGGAGGGGAAGGCTGCAATTGTTACCAATTTCCCTTTTGCTGTGTGATCTTGCCTTTCTCTGCTCCCCCCCAGGGGACCCTGGGCGTGGGCCTGCTGGCCAGGAGGCTCCAGTGGTTTCCCAGATGTGCCTCCTCCCTCCCCTCGGGAGCTCCTCTGGGCTCTCAGCCTTCCTCTCTGCATGGCAGGATCCATGACTTGGTGATGTTCCTGAGATCTTGACACAAGCATTGTGACTTAATTCCTCAATGTGCTTGGTGTGTTAAATATCCTGGGGTTTCCTGAGCTCTTTAGGTCTCTCTCTCTCTCTCTCTCTCTTGTACTGGGGATTGAACCCAGAGGCATTCTACCTCCGAGTTATACCCCCAGTCCTATTTTCTTTTTATTTGGAAATGGGGTCTCGCTAGGTTGATGAGAGTCTCACTACTTGCTGAGGCTGTCCTAGAACCTGGGATCCTCCTGTCTCAGTCTCCCAAGTATTGGGATTACAAGTGTGCACCACCATGCCCAGTTCAGGATATGGTGGGTATCCATAAAGAAGAGACGAAGGAAGACAGGTGGCGGCAGCGATGGTGCATCCCTCCTCTTTGACTAACTACTCTAGTCTTCACCGGGTATCTTTTTCTGAATTCTTTTTTTTTTTTTTTTTGGTACTGGGGATTGAACGCAGGGACATTCTACCTTCAAGCTACACTCCCAGTCCTCTGTATTTAAAAAAAATTTTTTTTGGTGGTATTGGGGATTGAACTCAGGGGTATTCTACCTCTGAGCTACACCCCTAACCCTATTTTATTTTTTATTTTTGAAACAGGGTCTCACTAAGTTGTGGAGGACCTCACTAAATTGCTGATGCTGGCTGTGAACCTGCGATCCTCCTGTCTCAGCCTCCTAAGTACTGGGATTACAAACATGTACCACCATGCTCGGCTTATCTTTTTAATTTTGAAACAGGGTTCTTGATACGTTGCTGAGGATCTTACTATGTTGCTGAGGCTGGCCTGGAACCTGCAATCCTCCTGTCTCAGCCTCCCAAGTACTGGGATTACAGGTGTGTGCCACCACACCTGGCTTCTTCTTCCGAACTCTTAACATGCGTTCTCCTAGTCTCTTGATCATTGCTGCCTTGTGCCATTGACACAACATAGAAATTTATTTGGTAAGACCAGGCTCCTTAACCAAATGGTGGAGTTTTTAAGGGAAACACTATTCCTTGTTTGACTTTTGCATCAGGATCGTAAAGATCTTTGTTGTGCAAAAGTATTGTACTGTTCCATCCATTTCCCATAGACTGCTTTTTGATTTATGTTGCACAAAATGATTTTTTTTTGCAGTGCTCAGGATGGAACCCAGGACCTTGCCCATGCTAGACATGGTCTCTACCACTGAGCCAAACCCCAGCCCCAAATCATTTACTTTTGAGGAGACTCTGTGTCATGATTCTTGCTGATTTGCTCTTCTTCAATTTAATTGTCTCTCCCAGATCCTTATTTTTTCAGTGGCTCTAAATACTCGTCTAACATTGATTTCATCATCCTCATCAACATGTAGATTTTGTGGGGCAAGCTCTGGTGTTCGACTTTGTGATTGGTTCCTATGCTATCGTTCGGTGTGGTGGTGACCATCTTCGATCCGCAGAGACCGACAAAGGCTTCGACACATGGATTGGGTCGGGCAGAGGCTGGGTCAAGTGGAAAGGACGTAGCAGTGGGGGGTTGAGGCTAAAGTGTGGTCGACTCATTAGTGAATATTTCTGTGTTGTGTTGACTTTCATTTCCCAGCACAGCCTGTGAGAGCTAGAGAGGGAATGCTCATAGAAATGACCCCTGGGTTGCCCTTCTGACAGTTGGGTGTGAGTTATGCATGTGCCCTTGAGTTCCTCATTGTAGTCTCCCCCTACTCTGGAAGGGGTCTGCATAGCTGCAGTCCAGTCCTGGGGTGGAAACCTGGGAGGAGGGGCCCCCAGAGCTTAGAGCTAACGAGTGGGAGTTGCAGGGCAGTAGGCTTCCTTGTCTGAGGCAGCACTTTCTAATAAGCAGAATTGTGAGGCTGGATGGGCTGCCTTGGGGGGTGACGAGCTTTCTGTCACTTAAAGTACTGAAGGCAGGATGGGATGACCAGAGGGTTGTAAGGAGGATGTCTGTGGTGGGTGGGAGGTGGGGCTGGACCCTTCCAAATCTTAGAGCCTCTCCCTCTCCCTCCCCTGCTCCTCCCCTGCTCCTCCCCTCCCCTGCTCCTCCCCTCCCCTCCCCTTCC
>PVJS01045099.1:0-16374 GCA_004027185.1 Glis glis
TGTGTGTGTGTGTGTGTGTGTGTGTGTTTGGCTGGGGACTGAACCCAGGGCCTTGTACATGCTAGACAAGCACTCTACCATTGAGCTACATCCCCAGCCCCAAAGAACCAAATTCTGAAGCTGAATTGAAAAGCAATGGGGGGTGGGGGGAGGGGCTCAACAGCAGACTCAAACTGACAAAAGAAACAATCAGCAAACTTGAAGATGGGTCATTTTAAATTATCATCTGATGAGCACAAAGAAAAAAGAATGATGTGAACAGATCCTAAAGGAGTCGTAAAACACTATCGATGGGCCAACGTAGGTATTAAGGGAATCTCAGAAGAAAGGGACAGAGAGCTTATTGGAAGACATCGTAGCTGAAAACCTACCACATTCAAAAAAATGGATACATAAATATACAAAACACAACAAATTCCCAGTAAGACAAATCCAAAGAGACTCATGCCATGACTTTCTCAAACTGTTGAAACTCAAAGGCAAAGAGAGAATCTTGAAGTCGGAAAGAAAAAAGTGGCTTATCATGTACAAAGCAGACTCTGTAAGATTATCGATGGATTTCTCAACAGAAACCTTTCAGGCCAGAAGGTTATGGGATGTAGCTCTGTGGTAGAATGTTCACTTAACATGCACAAGGCCCTGGGTCCAATTCCTAGCACTGCCCCCCAAAATGAAAGCCCCAAAACATAAGCACTAAAACTATAAAACTCTTAGAAGAAAACTTAAGAAAAGCTTCATGACATTGGATTTGGCAATGATTCTGGGATATTACACCAAAAGAACATTCAGTGAAAAGTAAAACTTGGTAAACTGGACATGTAAAACTTCTGCATAGGACACTAACAGACTGAAAGAGCAACTTCTGAAATAGAAAATATTTGCAAATCAGACACATATGATAAGGAGTTAATATCCAGAATGTATAAAAAAAACTCCTACAACTCAAACAACCAAATTCAAAAAATGGGCAACAAACTGGATTTTTTAAAAAATCTCCAATATATCCAACAAGGACATACAAATGACCAATAAGCACATGAAATGATGCTCAACAATATTTTACCCCATTAGAATATTCTAGGCTACTATTAAAAAAAACCCACAAGTGTTGGTGAGGATGTGGAAAAACTGGAACCCTTATGCACTATTGGTGGAAATATAAAATGGTGTCGCCACTATGGAAAACAGTACAGCAATTCCTTAAAAAATTAAAACTAACCATCATGATTCAGCAATTCCATTTCTGAGTATATACCCAAAAGAACTGAAAGCAGGCCTTGAATAGATATTTGTATGCCTGTGTTCATAGTAGTTATTCACAACAGTCAAAAGGTGAAAGCAATCCAACTGTCTGACAGATGTATAAACAAAATGCAGTATATACAAACAAGGGAATATTATTCAGCCTTAAAAAGGAGGAAAATTCTAGAGGGCAAGGTGGTGCTTGCTGTAATCCCAGTATTTGGAAGGCTGAGGATCACAAGTTCGAAGTTAATGCAGGGTAACTTGGTGAGTCTGTTTCAAAAAATGAAAAATAAAATAGGGCTGGGGATATAGCTCAGAGATAGAATGCCCCTGGGTTCAATCCCAGTACCACAAAAAAATAAAATAAAACAGGGCTATAACACCCCTCATGTCAATCCCCAGTACCATACACACACATACAAACGTACACAAAAGGAAGATTTTGACACATGCAACAACATGGATGAACCTCAAGAGCATTATGCTAAGTAAAATAAGCTAGTCACAAAAAGATAAAGTACTATATGATCTACAGTAGTCAAATCCATAGAAAGTAAAATAGTGGCTGCCAGGGTCTTGGAGGGAAAGAACAAGGAGTTGTTTAATGGGTATACAGTATCAGTTTTGCAAGATAAAAAGAGTTCTGGGAACTGGTTACATAACAATGTGAATGTAAGGTAGTTAATACTACCAAACTGTACATTAAAAATGGTTACAACAGCAAATTTTATTTGTATTTTGCCACAGTTAAAAACTTTTTAAAATAAAGCAGCTTCAAACAACTATATTACCTTTATATTCCAAAATCACTTTGCACTCTGAAAGATACCAGCCTTCTTCATCTCCTCAAAATCTTTCATGGAATCATAATTTCTGTAGAAATCTGCATATGCCTTCTTTCTTGGTTCAGCCACACCAAACTAAAAAATAACACAGTCCATTAAAGTATGGATTTTTCAGATTATTAGAATCTTAGTATCTAAAGATCAGGTAAATTACAATATATTTGTGTTCATTCTTTAATTTGAATTCAGTTCCTAAAACAAGTAGAGGAGGTAACACAGACGCAAGGAAGAAAAAATAGATTCATAGAAATTACAGAGCAAGAGGGGCCCTCCTTGCCTAGGGACAGATTATACCTTTTCTTGGGTGTATTATGTATATGTGTTATTTATATGTGTGTTTGGTAAGAGAGAAGTACAGATTAGCAAGAGCCAAAGATAATGGCCAAAAAACTAAAAAGGTGTTTGAGAGTAGATAAAAACAGCCTTCCCTCCAGCAAAGCCTAAAATACCCCATAGCTAAGACATGGTAAAATATTTTGGTTCAATTTAAGCCATAATACGAATTTCAAAGGATTCTGAGATTGATTTGGAAACTATTTGTCTCTGAAAGGCACAGGAAATTTCCATATGACAAGAATAGTTTGGGGTGATTTACACTTCAACAACACATAAGCTCTGAAAAGTAGAAGGGAGACTATTAGAGAAGAGGAAGGGAATGGGGGGAGTAAGGAGAGTTATAGGGAGTTGGAAATAAAGTATGTTATATGCCACAATGAAACCCATTAATCTGTGTAATTAATATGCACGCACGCGCGCGCGCACACACACACACACACACACACACACACACACACACACACATATACTCTAAAAGTATTGACCCATTTTATAAATGAGTGAAGACCTGGGCGATGATGGCTACCAATCACTCAGAGAATGAAAGCTTTGAATTTGCTAGCTGCAGCATCATCAAGGACAAGGATGGGGAGGGAGAATGTTCATTCTGTTGTTTTGTAGTTTCTGGATCCAAAGGGAAGGGATAAACACAGACCAAATAAAGGTTCAAGACAGCAATATGGAGTTTAAGTGACTTTATCAAGCTAGGAAGAAGCCCTAGCTGGCAAGTGGTTGGAGCAGGATTCAAACCTACGTCTGTGTCATATGGCAAAGGTTTTATTCTCCACAAAACACTGCTTAGTGTATTTCAATGCATGGGTTACAACCCACATTCAAACCTCATCTTGCATACAAAAACCAGTAAAAATTCAAATGTCAATCCATATCAGTGAAGGTGCTACAGAAATATACAGAACCATGCTAACTGAAGGAGTAAGAGCCTGCTACCTGTCAACTGTACTGTTCCACCCCATTCAAATTCCCAATTTCCAGTAATAGACCACAAGGAAGGAACCTCAGTACCACCCTCTGATCTGAAGTCTGCTAGGGCCCATCACTACATGTGGTAGTTAACTTTATATGTCAACTTGACAGGGCTAAGAGCCATCCCAAGAAGTGGTAAAACATTATTTCTAGGTATGTCTGTGAGGGTGGGTTTGGAAGTGACCAGACTACAGAAGATCTAACCTCACCAATATGGCAGGCATCATCCAATCCACTAAGGGCCTGAAAAGAACAAAAAGGTGGAGAAAGGACAAATTCTCTCTCTTCTTGAGCTGAAACATCTATTGTCTTTTGTCCTCACAGATCAGAGCCCCTGACATTCAGACACTGAGACTTAAACAAGTGGCACCCCTATGCCTCTAGGATTTCGTACTTATAATGGGAGGTATATCATCAGCTCCCCTGATTCTCAGGCCTTCTGAGACTGAATTCTATCACCAGCTTTCTTAATTCTCCACCTTATGAAGGGCAGATGGTCAGACTGCTTGGCCCAATAAATTCATGAGCCTATACAAAACCAAATCTATTTCCATATGTATACACATACACACACAGATACACTATTAATTCTGTTTCTCTGGAGAACCCTTATATCCTATACAAGGCAACCATGAACATTGTAAATATTTTTCATCTAAACAATTTTGGAACACCAGGGCAGAAAGAAAGTAACAGGCTCAGTTAGTAAACCCAAGAAATAAAAGCAAAGTGATTTTGTAACCTCATTTAATCACACTTTAAGTGGGAAAATTTTTTAAGACTGAAAAATTTGGGCTTTGGCAAAAAGTAAAAAAATAACACACACACACACACACACAATCAATTTACATCCTCCAAATCCTGAGTAACTTTAAAGTTATAATTGATACCTAAGGTCTTATATGCTAAGCCAATACCTGAAGATTTAGAAGAAACCTACTTTATATAATAACTAGTGAACCTAAAGGAAAATTCCACATTTGATATAAATGCAATACATCTGTCTCTTAAAATCTAACTAGTATTTATGAATTTAGCTCTAATTTAGCTCAAACTAATTTAACCAAAAATGATTTACTGGCTGTTACTTCACATAAAGAACACAGAAGTTGACCGAAACTGTGAAAAGACCCAAACCCAGAATTTAAAATTTTTTTAAAGTCTTGAGCCAGGTGTGGTGGCGCACGCTTATAATCTCAGTACTTGGGAGGCTGAGACAGGAGAATTGCAGGTTCACGGCCAGCCTCAGCTACTTAGTAAGGCCCTCTGTAACTTAGTGAAACCCTGTTTCAAAAAAAAAATAAAGAAGCCGGGCGTGGTGGCGCACGCTTGTAATCCCAGTACTTGGGAGGCTGAGACCGGAGGATCTGGGTTTGCAGCCAGCCTCAGCTGCTTAGTGAGGCCCTGTTTCAAAATAAAGAATAAAAAGAATTAGGGCTGGGGGTATAGCTCAGAGGTAAAATGCCCCTGGGTTCAATCCCCAGTACCACACAAAAAAAGTCTTCAAACATAGTAAACATTAAATAGGTAAAAGGAATGAAGGAGATCAGCAACTAAAACAACTAAAGCTTACCTCTGCCTTATTCTTGGGGGGGGGGACTGAAGGGGGGCATTCTGGGCTACAACCCCAGTCCTTTTCACTTTCTATTTTTTATTTTTTTTGCGGTACCGGGGATTGAACCCAGGGGCGTTCTACCTCTGCGCTACACCCCCGGCCCTATTTTTTTATGCTTTATTTTGAAACCGGGTCTCACGAAGTTGCGGAAGGCCTCACTAAGTAGCTGAGGCTGGCCGCGAACCCAGATCCTCCAGTCTCAGCCTCCCAATCCAGTCTCAGCCTCCCAAGTACTGGGATTACAAGCGTGCACCACCACGCCCAGCTCACTTTTTATTTTGAAACAGTGTCTCACTAAGTTGCTGAGGCTGGCCTTGAACCTGTGATCCTCCTATCTCAACCTCTCAAGAACTGAAATTACTGTGATCCTCTCATCTCAACCTCCCAAGAACTGGAGTTACAGGTGTGCTCCACTACACCCAGCATAACTTATTCTTTTAACGGGAATCCAGGTTCTTTGATGTTCTGGGAACCTTCCTTTCTCATCAACTACTAGTGAACTATACACAAATACGTTGCTTCATTTACCAAGCACTTTTTGACTTTTCATCACAATGGACAGAATATGATTCTGCCATGGTCCTAACTCCTAACTTATTAGAAAAAATAGCAAACACAATTTAATAGAAATCACAATGAACAGTCTGGTACAAAGTACCCGAGAACATAGGAGCACAATCAACCTCTCCAGGGGAATAGGGTATACACCACTCCACAAAGAAAACACGTGAGCAGGCCTCAAAGGACCAACAGGAACTGAACAGACAATGAGATTAAAAAGATAACTGATGTTCATAACCATGAGAGAAAGCAGAACTGAATAACAGTAAACAGATCTGAAAGGTTTTAGAGTTGGATGTATTATGATTGATGAGGATGACAATGGAAAGGGAGAAAGGGTAAATCAGAAAGGGCCTAAGAATCAAAAGTAAGTTTCAGTATTAGCCTTTGGATGAGTTTGTTTCAAGTCATCCACAACCTATCAGTAGGATGTGAAACCAATTTAGAAGACTGCACTTAAAAAAAAAAAGAATAGAAAATATTAAGAGGGTCCCACTTATAATTTTCTTGCAAACTCTTTCAGGCATATGTACATATATAAGTGTGTGTGTGTATACTGAATCACAATGCAAAAAGAAATATATTTCTCACTGTAGGTTGAAAGTTTAAAAACCACTACACACTGAACATTGGGTAACCCAATGACATAAATAGATCTATTTAGGGGACTACCAGTTAAAAGTGGCAAGGATCCACACAAGAAGTCACAAAGGCCTAACAGGTGATAACAATGATGACAGTGCTAACGAATGAATTCCCCCATCATATTGACTCATTCATCCATCCCTTCCTCCACAAACATTATTCTGTGTCCACTACGTGCCAGGAAGCAGGGATTTCAAGGATCAAGCAAAGGATCTGCTTTTTGTGCTTGTCTCTTCAAAGGGTCCCAATGCAGGGGCCCGCTTGGTGCTTTTGTTCAGTGTTTTCCTCCTCCTTCTTTGCTTTCCATGTTCTAACATTCAAGGCTCAAATTCCACCTCTAATAAAGAATTCTGACACCTAATACTCTCCCCCTCAAAACCACATTCTTTCATTTATATTCTATCTTGTAATATCTTCTATTTTTTTAACCTCCCCAATTTGACTATTGCATCATATACCTTTTGTATCCTCCAAAGCACCTGCAACTCACTTTTTTTTTTTGCAGTACTGGAGATTGTGGTGCTGGCCATTCTACCTCCGAGCTACACCCCCCAGTCCGATTTTTTTATTCTTTATTTTGAAATAGGGTTTCACTAAGTTGCGGAGGGCCTCACTAAGTAGCTGAGGTTGGCCAAGGACCTGCGATCCTCCTGTCTCAGCCTCCACTGAGATAACAAGCACTGGGATTACAAGCATGCGCCACCACGCCCAACTGCACCTGGAACTCTACATTAAACACTGCACTGATTTTAGATACTGACTTTTAGTCAACACTTTTAGGCACCTATTTGTATGTCAGGCACCTGACAATAATGTGCCACGGTTAAAAAAAAAAAAAAAGAAAAAGACACCTGCCTTAATGAGGCTCGCAGCCCAATAAAGAATACAGACACTAAATAAAAAATTATAAGTAGGAAGTTACAAAAACTAAATTCTCTCAATGATAGACATGTATTACCATAAACATTTTTATAAAAAGGAATTATAATAAAACATGAGGCAGACACTGACAAACACAAAAGGTATGATGTTAAAATCCACAGAAGGCACAGCATTAAAATGCAACTCTGTGACCACTCTTAAAGATGCCAACAGAACTACTGCCCTCCTCACCCCTCTGTATACTTAGCCTCTCTTAAGGGCAGGACTGTGTTCTTCCAAAATTATGCATTGAAGTCCTAACTTTAATACCTCAAAATATAACCATATTTAGAAATAAGAGACAGATTAAAAACAAGGTCTAAATTGGGGGGTCCTAACTCTATATGACTTGTCATAATAAGAGGAAACTCAGCGTTTCCACACAAAGGGTCATGTGAAAACAGAGACAACAGCCATCTAGTAAGCCAGGGAGAGGCCGCAGAAGACACTAGGCCAACAGATTTCTAGTCTTCAAAACTGTGAGAAAATAAATTTGTTTAAGCCACTCAATCTGCCGTATTTTGTTATGGCGACCCTGGCCAACTAACACAGCTTCAACTGAACATGAAATACAAGCAACTTGTGGACATGAGACAGTTCCAGTCACAAAGTCATAATAAAGTGACTTTGCAGGGAAGAGAGGGGAACACCGTATAGTTTCTTTAAAAGACTAACTAGTTATAAAAATACATTTTTTAAATAAAAACACACTTTAGAACTTTAAACAAAGTGCAAAAAAACATTACGTACCTTATAGAGAGCTGCAACCCCTAGAGAGACAATGAATGCTCCCACAATATGAATCCTCAGACGCCTGGCCAGAAGACCCCGCATCTGAGGTTTTGTCAAAGCACCGGAAGCCATGGTAGTTACTGTCCTTCATAGGTAAAATAAGAATAAAAGAAAACCTTAGAACAGACTAAGATTATTCATCATGCATGATACATTTTATTACCTAGCAGCACAGAACTAACTCCTCCCACAAAATCTAAAGTATTTAGTGGCTTAACCTGCTTCATCTTTTTCTCTTTCTTGCAAATGCAGAACTGCTCTCCCAAATAAACGCGGTAATTGTGGCACAACTAGTAACCAGTGGGCAAAGACTACAAACAAAACACGCCCAACAATTACCAATGCAAACGCACTAGCATTTAGTTATGAAAGAAAATTCGCGACGACGACGACCCCGTGAGCCAGTGAGGTCGGCAGCTTTTTCGTGACCACAGATAAAGACTGTAACCCTGGGGACCGGGGCTGCGGCCTCGAGGGCCCAAGCCCCCCTCTGCCTCCTCCGCCGGACGCGGAGCCGCGGGCGCGGAGGGAGGCTGCGGAGCCGCGGGCGCGGGCGCGGAGGGAGGCTGCGGAGCCGCGGGCGCGGGCGCGGAGGGAGGCTGCGGAGCCGCGGGCGCAGGGGCGGAGGGAGGCTGCGGAGCCCGTCCCCCCGGTGGCAGGCCGCTGGCCGTCCGCGCCCGCCCCGAAGCCTCGCGGCCGGCTGGGGAAGCCCGCCACCCCCTCCCCGGGTGAAACGCGGGGCCGGACAGGCCGAACGACCCGGCCAAGGTCACACGGCCGGGAAAGGCGAGCGGACGCCGGGCCGGGCGGCGCCTCCCCAGCCCGCGGCGTCCCGCGGCCCCGACCACCGCGCCTTCCCGGGGTCGCCGGGGACAGACCCGGCCCGGCCCGCCGAGACGCGGGTCACGACTCCACTCCGAGGCAGGCAAGGAGCGGGAGGCCGGCGTTGTGAGAACCTGGACGCGAGCTGCAAACGCGACCCGGACTCACCTTCACACGAACGTCCTTCCAGGCTGATGGAGAAATGGACGGCGGTCCACCAGCGCGCAGGCGCAGAAGGAGAGTGCCCGGAGAGGACGCGGCGACGGTGGCCGAAAGAGTTCAAACGTCCTCTAGCGCGCCCCCAGCGGCTCATAGCCGAAGCACACTGGTTTGATCAGTTTAGAAATGTTAATTTTACTGGTAACAGAGTTGTAATGAACTTACTAAGAAATTCAAAGATATCTAACATCTTAAAAGTACATTAAAAGAAAAGTTTTAATGTACTCTACAAATGCAGTACAAATAATCCGGAGTCAAAGGATTGCCCAAACCATGGGCACAAACCCCCATTTTATTTTTTGACTACCTTTGCGAGAATGACCACTTGGTTTGAGTAAAGGCTGAAAAAGCCGACTTCTAGGAGCTCAGAGCCGACCAGATGAAACAGACATAAACTGATTAATACTAATACGCTGCAGTGGCAGCAACTGCAGAGATGTGACCTAGCTACCACACAAGCAATTAGCTGCCTGGCAAAGCTAAGCAAGTTTTAATGGGAGGGGTATTTGTGTCGGGGTCTTAATAAAAGACAAGTGTCTTGAAGGAAAGGCAACAGCAAATTCATGGAAAGTGGTGTAGAAGAGGAAGGCTAGTGTGCCAGGCTCTGTTTTTATTGAAATAACCTGGATTTGCAAGGCATTAAATCAATTGAGCAAGCACTGTGGAAGATGCACTGGGACACAAAAGTCACATGATATTGATTCAACATATTTTGATTATGCACCTACAGTGTGCTCAGCTCTGCTATACAGGAGAACAGATCTTCAAAGAGATGCGCTGATGTCATAGTCTTTGTCCTCAACTTATTATCAGACACTTGGTTGGGGTTGGGGGTGGGGGTGAAACCTTTCAGCTACATAGAAAGATGCTAGTTCAGAATCAAGTGGGTTTGGACCTCGACAACATTTTTTCAGGCCTCATATCACCTGAGGTAAGATAAAAGAAATGAAAGGTAGAAAGGAGATATAAAGGAAGGACAAGCCAGGCGTGGTGGTGCACCCTTGTAATCCCAGTACTTTGGAGGAGGAGGATCGCAGGTTCACCGCCAGCCTCAGCTACTTAGTGAGGCCCTCCGCACCTTAGTGAGACCCTGTTTCAAAATAAAGAATAAAAAATCCGGTTGGGCGTGTAGCTCAGAGGTAGAATGTCCCTGAGTTCAATCCCTAGCACTACAAAAAAAAAAAAAAGGACAAGGAAATTCAATTTTAATTTAAAGTCCCACATACTTTTCCAGGCCTGTCACTCCCCAAATTAGTTCTTCTCCCAGGCCTGTCATTCCCATAGTTCTGAGAAGTCTGTAAATCATAGGGTTACCATAAAATCACTCACTTCTGGTAATTACCTTGGCACTGTTAGTTAGCCTACCAATAATAGACTAAGCAAAAAAAATATATGGGGTTTTAAGAAACAAGTTAGGGGTCTTTATGTGCTATCTATTGATAAGGTATTATTGATAGATATTATCTATTGATCAGATGATGGAGACGATGTCAGCCTATGGATCCTGAGAGTGATCAGACCACCATAAATCGCCTTGTGATCACCAGACTGATGTCATCCTATATACCTTCCCATACCAAGTTTCCTTTAAAAGAGGAACCAGGAACCTCCCAAATGTGTCTTTCTCTTGAGATAGATGGCCTATATTCTCCCTTGAATGTGTATTTGTTTTCCTAAATAAATTTGCCCATGCCTCTGACTGGCACTTGCTGAAATTCCTTTCCATCATATATGCCAAGGACCTCACTTATCCTGAATTGCGATTCCCTCCTCTCTGATAACTCCTCAGAACATCTGCCAGTGGCATATCTTCTCTGGTGACATACTCAGCTGAAATGTTTATGTGGCATTTGTTGAGGTGGCAATTTGTTCTCACTCCTTTTCTATTCCCACCCCCACCATTGACCAGAGAGTGCACAGTAAATGTCAGTGTTCACTGGAAGTTCTGTGCGTTGGAATCACCAGAGAAGACATGGAAGGGAGGAAGCAGAGCTGAGTCGCAGTCTAGTGGGCAGGTCTGGAAAAGTGGAGAAATAGGAAAGGCAACATTAGTTGGAAGAATGTGACACAGACATTCAGAGCACAGAGTCTGGCATGGATGGGATGGAGTTTAGGGACACTTGTTGAGTAAGGAGACACAGGGACATTACAGAAATCTGCAGTTTATGACTGAGGGTGACACATGTAGAGGATTTGAATGGTAGGGGTGAGTAGAGGGATGATACCTGTGAATTCTGTACTAGAGCCCAACAGACTTGCATTTAAGTCCCAGCTTACCACCTGATAGCTAGCAAAAGTCTTGATCCTTCTAAATCAACCTTTTCCTCTAAAATGGTACCCACTTTTTTGGTTGTGTGCACATTAAATGGGATAATGCATGTATGCTACTTGGAAAACAGATATTCTGAATGTGCATTCCTCCCTCTCTTCTTTTTGCCTACCCTGAATTCCTTCTTTCTTTCTAGTAGCAGAGTCCAATTTTCTTTCCAGAAATCAGCCCTTCTCCAGTTCCAACCATGTGATTCTATAAGGGCCAAATCCTATTCCAATTGGGCATATGGTCCAAGGAAAGCCAAACAATATCACCCATCCCCTTGGGCACTGTGGGATTTGTTGGGGACGAACACAGGACCCCAGCCAAGCCAATGAAACTCAATGCTAGAACTTCAATTGAAAGTAATGGGGTGAAAAGATCTCTTTTGGGAGAAGGGAGTTGTAGTCGGATGGAGTAGAGGGCTTGCAGATCAGCGAGAGTGTAAGGCCAGAGTGTATCTTGTGCCTGTAGTGTGTCAGGCACTGTTCAGGGGAACAAATGATATTAAGAGTCTGCCCTCATGAAGCTTACATTTCAGTGAATGAAACAGACAATAAACAAAAATGCACTATATGGAGATAAGAGCAATGAAAAATAGAATAAATTAGGGGTAAAGAAAGTCTTTGTGAAGAAGTAACTTTTTATATAGGATGGTTGAGAAAGACTTGGCAATCTGACTTGAGCCCATGCTCTACGCTAGAGTGAAAAATGGCTTGGTGGAAGGATTGGGCTTGTTCTGCATGGAATAAGTTTATTCCCAAGGAATGGAAACAGCCAGGTAGAAGATACTGAGAGTTAGATTTCAGTTAAGTACTCACAATGGCCAGGAATCAGTTCTCTTCAAGATGATCCTCAGCCAGGGACACATCCAGTTGCAGGAGATAAGGGTTCTTTAATTGGTAAAGAGACAAAGCGACAGTCTTGCTTCCTCTCCATCTTTTCACCCTGGCTTTGACGGGTACCAGTCAACCTGTTACCTTAAAATTTGTTGGAATGATGTCACTTTTGGAGTATGGGTATTGGGACAACTTCTGTCCCGGCTCCTCTATTACTTCCCTGTTCTTATAGTATTTCTTAGAAAACCTAGCCTTCTTATCTATTCTGTAGCCCCTCAAAGTGCCATAAGTGTGTACAAAGCCAGAAAGACAAATTACAATGCTTAGAGTTCAAAGAAATCAAATTGACTCGGAAACAAATTCAGTAGTAATAACCCCTAAAGAATGGGAAACAAGCCGGGCGTGGTGGCACACACTTGTAATCCCAGTACTTGGGAGGCTGAGACTGGAGGATCCGGGTTTGCAGCTAGCCTCAGCTACTTAGTGAGGCCCTCCGCAACTTAGTGAGACCCTGTTTCAAAATAAAGAATAAAAAATAGGGCTGGGGGTGTAACTCAGAGGTAGAATGCCCCTGGGTTCAATCCCCAGTACCGCAAAAAAAAAAAAAGAAAACATTCAATCCTTTCAACCATAATATGTATTGTAGCAACTAGAAGGGCAATAATAAAAAAAAGGTGAGGGGCCTGGTGTGGTAGCACACCTCTGTAATCCCAGTATGTGGAAGGCTGAGATAGGAGGATTGCAAGCTAAAGGCTTCAGGAACTTAGCAAGACCCTGTTTCAAAAATAAAAATAGGAGCTGGGCATGGTGGCACAAGCTTGTAATCCCAGTACTTGGGAAGCTGAGATAGGAGGATCGCAGATTTGTGGCCAGCCTCAGCTACTTAGTGAGGCCCTCCGCAATTTAGTGAGACTCTGTTTCAAAATAAAGAATAAAAAATAGGTCTGGGGGTGTAGCTCGGAGGTAAATGCCCCTGGGTTCAATCCCCAGAACTGCAAAAATAAATAAATAAATAAATAAATGAAATAAAAATAGGGCTGGGGGTGTAGTTCAGAAGTAGAATGTCCCTGTGTTCAATCCCCAGTACAGAAAGAAAGAAAGAAAGAAAGAAAGAAAGAAAGAAAGAAATGAGGGAGGGAATTTTCTTTGTACTACTCACTATCACCCAGAAAATCTAGGATATGCAGCCAGATAAAGTAACTGGACTTCCTACTCTGCATTCCCACTATCAATAAATAAGAAATTGCCAGTAAGGTTTCACAGGAAAACCCACCTGACCCTGGAAGGCATATTCAAAAATTCCCTGAGAAATATGTTCTGAGGAGCCAGCTGTGGACCATCACAAAGCCTGGGACTAGGGTATTTTTTTTAACCTTTCCATACCCAATATATAGAGAAAAATTCAAGGGGATTTTTAGGGCCTGGTAAAACCATATCGTGATTTCTTCTCAGTGACTTTGGTGTTGACTAAGCTAACCAGGAAAGTGAGCATCTGAAAATGACCCCCTGCTCTGAGGACGGACAACATTCACACAGTTTCAGTAACTTCAGGCCTGCTGGCTGTGTGCCCCTGGAAGTGCAGCTCAGCCAGAGATCCCCCCATGTCAATGATGCTGTCTGGCCCAGAGCTCAAGAGGCATGGGAGGACACAGTGCAGTTTAAGGAGGGAGCTGGTTCAGGGTTCAAAACTCATCAGCTGCAGTGTAGTCCCATGTCTAAGGGTGTTCACTATAGCCTATGACAAACAGTGGGGATAGTTCAAAGGAAATCTAGTGTTTTCTCAAAGGTAGTCCTCACCCTAAGTAAGAGAGATGTGGTGAAAGATCCAAGCAAGTTCTTAACAAACATGCATTTGCGTTTATATCTTACGGGTTAGAACAGTGCTGTCCAACACAACTCTAAAGCTAGCCATATGGGTAATATTGAATCTTATAGCAGCCACATTAAAAGTAAGAAGAGACAATAATAACATTATTATTTCTTCCATATATATATTTTCTGCAGTGCTGGGGATGGAACCCAGGGCTTTCCTCGTGCTAGGCAAGCACTCTACCACTGAGCTACATCTCCAGCCACATGCCAAAGTATTATTGTTTCAACATGTAATCAATATTAAAAAATTACCAGATATATTGCATTCTTTTTTCATACTAAGTCTTTGAAATCTGGTGTGCATTTTTCACTTACATGCACATGCATGCCAATTAAGACTAGCTACATTTCAAATTCTAATAGCCACCTGTAACTGATTGGACTACACAACATTTTAGTTATAGGAAAATGTTCATGAGCCATTGCTAAATGAAAAGTCAGGCCCCAAACTATGCTGTGTCATCTGATTTTGTAACATATATATGCATATATACATATGTCTTCGTATGCATAAAATAATACTGATAGGACATACACTAAAAACTTTCATTTGTAGATTCTTTTTATATGTTATTTTTCTACTTTTATTTGTTCCAAATTTGATCATGTCTTTTACAGTTAGGAAAAAAAGATAAATGTGATTTTTTAAAGGTGAGGTATATTAGTTTTCTATGGTCAGTGTAACAAATTACGATAAATGTATTGGCTTCAAACAACACAAACTCATTATGGTTCTGTAGTTCAAAAGTCTGACGCAAGTCTCACTGGATTAAAATCAGTGTGGTCCTTCTGGAGTCTCTAGGGGAGAATCTGTTTCCTTGCTTTTTCTAGCTTCTAGAGGCAGCTGCATTTCTTGGCTCATACTCTCTGTGTTAGTCGTTTCTGTTACTGTAATGAAATACCCGAGACTTGGTACTTCATAAAGAAAAGAGCTTTATTTAGCTTGTAGTTTTGGAAGTTCAAGATACAGCACGAGCATTAGTTCAGCTTTGGTGAGGGCGCCTTGACTGTGTTGAAGGATGGATGGAGGGCACACACAAGAGAGGGAAAACAGCAAGCCAGAGAGTGTTTCATGGGTCAGGCTCACAATTCATAAGAAGCCTCTCATGAGAACTAACCAGGCCATCTTACCCCGGTCCCTACAGCCGGGGCTCACAGCTCCCGGCGCTGCAGACAGATGGGAAGGAAGAACCGGAGCAGAATTCTGTGAGTGGTGGGGCCATCATAGCAGCAGATCGTGGGCTCCTGCCACAGCCGCACACCTCCCCCCACCATGCAACGAGCCGGCGCGATCCCCAACACCCTGCTTCGGAGCCTCACGCCAGCCAAGATCCGGGTGGCCCCCACGCCCTGCGCCTCCAGTCCCGCCTAGGCAAGCCGCACCATCCTGCACAACCCAGGTGGCCAGCCGCGCCCTCCCACGCACGACCAGGGCGGCCTCCGCCCCTCCTCCGCCCCGCCTAGGCCAGCAGCAACTTCCCCTGCGACCTAGGTGGCCAGACGCATGGGCCGCACCATCCCGCGCGACCAGGGTTCCCAGCTGAGACCCGGGCGCCCTCCCCCGCGCCCTGCCTAGGCAAGCCGCGACAGACTGCTTGACCCAGGCGGCCAGCTGCGCCTTCACGAGTGACCAGGGCGGCCAGCCACGCCCCACCTAGGCCAGCTGCACCATGCCATGTGACCCAGGCGGCCGGCCGCGCCTTCCCGTGCAACCCAGGCAGCCAGATGCACGATCCCATGCGACCCAGAGGGCCAGCCTCGCAGTCCCGCGCGACCAGGGCAAATGGCCGCCAGGCGCGCCTTCCCGTGCAACCCAGGCAGCCAGACGCGGGATCCCATGCAACCCAGGCGACCAGCCACGCCTTCCAGCGCAACCAGGGCAAATGGCCGCCAGGCGCGCCTTCCCGTGCAACCCAGGCAGCCAGACGCGGGATCCCATGCGACCCAAGCGACCAGCCACGCCTTCCAGCGCGACCAGGGCAAATAGCCGCAGGGCAGGCCTTCCCGTGCAACCCAGGTGACAAGCAGCGACATCCCAGATGGGCGGTCCTGTGTGACCCAGGTGGCCAGCCTTGCCATCCTGCGTGACCAGGGCGAACAGCCGTGCCCAGCCTAGGCCAGCTGCGCTGTCCTGTGCGACCCAGGAGGCCAGCCGCACCATCGCAGGCAACCAGGGTGGCCAGCCGTGCCTTACATAGGCCAGCTGCGCCATCCCGTGCTACCTGGGCACCCCCACCTGCACCCCACCTAGGCCAGCCGCGCCATCCCAGGCAAACCAAGCGGGCCTCTGCACCCCACCCCAGACTCCAACAATGCCACCCGAGACCTGGGCGGCCCTCCAAGCCCTGCCTCAGATTCCCCCCCACC
>PVJS01045100.1:0-16378 GCA_004027185.1 Glis glis
GGTTCAATCCCCGGTACTGCAAAAAAAAAAAAAAAATATATATATATATATATATATATGGTGACCAGTTGTTTGGCGGAACACTAGTCTAAATGTTGCTCTAAAGCCAATTTTTTTTTTGCAGTACTGGGGATGGAACCCAGGGGCATTCTACCTCCAAGCTACACCTCCAGTCCTATTTTTTATTCTTTATTTTGAAACAGGGCCTCACTAAGTAGCTGAGACTGGCGGCGAACCTGTGCTCCTCCTGTCTCAGCCTCCCAAGTACTGGGATTACAAGCGTGCACCACTATGCCCAGCTCTAAAGGAAGTTTTTAAAGGTGTGACTGACATCTACAATGAGTTGACTTTCAGTAGGCTACCCTTCAAAATAGGATTAGCCTCATCCAATCAGCTGGAGTATTTAAGAGAATATGTACCAAACAGAAAAAAGACTTAATCTGATATTGATTCCAGGTCCTAGGGGAGAGGGTGATATGAAGCAGGAAAGTTTTCAGAGATCACTTTTGCCCAGATAAAGGAAGCTTCTCCCACCACATTTTAGGGAGATCTGATTACACACTGGGCAAGAGAAGTTGTATCTATAACTAGTAGACTTATTTTCTACAAGTTACAGTAGTGTCTATCTTTATGATGAACTTAATGGAATGCCTGTAACCAATGAACTAATTAGTGCCAGAAATCAGAAACTTACTGCCTTAAAACAAAAATACAGAGCTGAGCTATCCATGATAGCTACTGGCCACAGGTCGCTACTTAATTCAAATAAAGTAAAAAATTTATTTCCCCAGTAACATTACTCACATTTCAAGTGCTCAGTGGCCACTTGTGGCTAGTGACTATCCTATCAGACAGTGAAGACATCAAATATTTCCATCATCACAGAAAGTTCTATTGGACAGTGCTACTACAGAGCATGATAAATCATAGAATACCAAATGCTAGAAACAGGTTTTGAAAATGATTTCTGAGGCATGTAACACGTGGTAAAAACCAAGATGCACATATATATATATCCCAAATACATCCTCAGACCACACCACTGCCCACTCTGATCTCCCTCATAGCTCACGGGCCACTGCTGGAGATCCAAGACATATGTACTGTATGCCAAGAACAGCACAAAAATGCTGTTCTGGGTTGCACGGTTACACATGAGTCTTTACGGTGAATATTTTATCATATGCACACAGCCCTTCCCATTTTTGTCACCTAAACTCTTGTACAGCCTTCTGAAAAGGAAGACTCAAAAATAACACAGGTTTTAGCTCACATCTGAAGCTGCCTTTAGTTCTGATGTGTTAATGCTTCACTTCAGGAATGGAAAGCTTCGCCAGGCACTGCTGTGCGTTTAGCTACGTTCCAGGGCCACGGGGAAAGGTGATGCAGACCTTGTGGGGTGGTGTTTTCTCTTTTGGTGACTGTAAGTTCTTCGAATGAGCACTTGACCAGAAGCCTGAAGACCGAAAGCTATGGACCCAGGTGTGCCACTCACTAGTTATGCTACTAGTCAAATCTAGTTCATTTATCTGAGTCTCGGTTTCCTCCTTTATAAAATGGGGTTAATATTCATTCCATTAAACTATGTGCTACTATGTGCTGGACAGTAGGTTCCAGGGAAAAGGCAGTGAGCTGGGAAATAGGCACTGTCCCCGCCATCTTGGTTTCATATGATTTAACTCAGAGCGTAACTGAGAGACTGAAGAGTTAACTTGTTCCATCCTTCTCACTTTTTTTCTTTCTCTCACTTTTTTTTTCCTTTTCAGTTCTGGGGATGGAATCCAGGGCTCTGCACTTGCTAGGCAAGTGCTCTACCACTGAGAGACATCCCCCGCCCATTTCATTCTTCTCATTCTGTCTCTACTCAGTTTGAAGGACCACTGCTGTCCTCAAGTTCCTGGCGGGGCTGGGGTTGAGGAAGAGGTATCCCTGTATTCTCTTCTGCTACTAAGGGTGACTCGAGAGGAAACTTGAGAAATGCTATAAGAAACTGGAAATTCCCCTAAAAGCAAATGGAAGAAAGCTGGGTGTGGTGGCGCACACCTGTAATCCCAGTACTTGGGAGGCTGAGACAGAAGGATTGCAGGTTTGAGGACATCCCCAGAAATGTAGCAAGATTCTCAGCAACCTAGTGAGACCCTGTTTCAGAACAAAAGAATAAAAAAGGACTTGGAGTGTAGCTCAGAGGTAGAATATCCCTGAGTTCAATTCCCAGTAAAATACACACACACACACACACACACACACACACACACACACAGAAGAGGTGGGGCACAGAGTTCCAATGGATACTTTAGAATGGATTTGTCCTTCGGTGGCTCTGTTCAGGGCAGGCGTTCTGACAACAGGAGTTTTATATGCCTGCATTATCTGTATAAGTTGACTTAGTTATTTCACTTAGATTGTTCCTATCATTTCAAACTTATGGAAAATGGAGTACATGATGGGAGGGGCGGGGGTTAGAAGTCAGTAGGAAGCTGGGCATGGTGGCACATGCCTGTAATCCCTGTACTTGGGAGGCTGAGACAGGAGGATCGCAGGTTTGAGGACAGCCTCAGCAACTTAGCAAGATTCTCAGCAACCTAGCAAGCCCCTGTTCCAAAACAAAAAAAATAAAAAGGGCTGGGGTGTAGCTCGGAGGTACAATGTCCCTGGGTTCAATGCCCAATACCAAAAAAAAAAAAAGTCAGTAGGAATGAGAAGATGCTGTTAAACTCCCACCCCTGAAGATCTTCAATTAGCTTTTAGCACCTCCCCCAAAACCAACCCATCAAAAGACCCTGACCCCATGTCAGAATTCTAAATAAAAGTTACAAAAGGGAGGTGAAAAAGGAAGGCCTTCCTGTGAGGAACAACTCAATGGCCTCAGAGCAGCCAGGTGGCCAGCAGGACAAGGCCACAGGTGCATTTAGAAAGAACTGGAACCAGTATCTCCAGCACTGTCAGAAAACGTTCCCCAAGTGTCATCTCTACTTCTCTTTACTTATTGGCAGCATTCTTCTTTCATATTGAGGACCAATTTTCTCCACATAACAGAAAATATGACCATTGCCAACTTTTGAGCTTTCTGTGAACAACTTAGTTGCTGAAGACATTAAGTCTAAACTTCCTGGTTACCCACAGCAAAAGATCCCTGGGAAGGACTCTGATTGGCCCAGCTTAGGTCAGGTGTCCAATTCTGGGCCAACTGGCTCTGGCCAGGGTGCAGGTTGGTGCCCATGGAAATCACACAGCTGGATTATGAAAACAAAGAAGCCCCCAGAAAAAGAGTTATTTCCATGACAGACAAAATAAATATTTAAATATCTGTCATGCATATATGTTATCTGGTAGGAAGTAAAATCTGAAATTTGCTTACAACCCACATATACTGAAATGAAGAGAAGGTGAGGCAAATGTTATAGAAGGCAACTGATATTTAAGGCAAACAGAACTAAGTAAACAAATCCACATCCATCACAACAGTGTTGATACATTTTGGTCAAAACAGCTTCTGCAGTGCTTGAGGTTATTTGTCTGCACAGACACAATGCTTACGACTGTACAGAGGACAACTCTGTATACTCCTTCAGGCCTGTTCAAGATTGTTTATTACGATCGCTTACTACTTTCTGGAACCACCATGCCACCTCCAACCATTCCACTCTACAGAGGAGTTTACCAGCCAGACCAGGAGGAAGGGCACAGTGCACGGAGCCAACATGCAGGAGCGGACAGGAGCCGCTGCGGGCTCATTTTCACTGGCCCAGCAGTCCTTAATCGCCCTCGATGTATGCCCCTCTGCAGAATTTAGCATGGTGTGGTAGCCTGTGCTCAGACCAGGAGCCTGGAGCGAAAGAAAGACCTCAGCCCAAGAGAACTGCCATCCCCCAGGCGGGAGTACCAAGGGCAAGAGTTGGCAGGAGAGTCTGCCACCTACCACCAGAGCCGTAAGACCCAAGGCTTCTAATAAATTCTAGTGCATACCCACAGAGAAAATGGATAAATCAAACCTCAAAGCATTCTGTTAGCAAAGCATTTAAAGACCTTCGTCAGCATTCCACAGGAGTCAAGAATGCGTGCCAGACTTCATTTTGTTGGTTTTGTGGCTGTCTAAAGCCCATGGTTGGGAAAAGAACCTTACCACAGGTGGAATCTGCATACGGAAATGGTTTGGGGGAAGGATTCCCATAAGGACCAAAGCTACTAAAAGTGAAGAGGGGAGAAAATGTCAGAAATGCGGGAAGAACAAACATTCCATGTGCCTGCACTGAAAATCCATAGTCTAATAGTTAACTTTTACTGAGAACTTACTATGCTCCCAACACTGTTTTATTTTATTATTTATTTATTTATTTATTTATTTATGTATTTGGTACTGGGGATTGAACCCAGAGGCATTATACCTCCAAGCCTCACCCCCAGCCCTATTTTTTATTCTTATTTTTTCATAAAACAGGGTCTCACCAAGTTGCGGAGGGCCTCACTAAATAGCTAAGGCTGGCCACGAATCCGGACCCTCCGGTCTCAGCCTCCCAAGTACTGGGATGACAAGTCTGCGCCACCACGCCCGGCTCCAACACTGTTTTAAAGACTTTACATGGATCAACTTGTGCAATCCTTATTATAACAATAATAAGTAGATATTCCTTTTGAATCCCATGTTACAGATTTGAGAATTTAAGCACAGAGAGGTTGCGCAATTTGCCCTGGGTCATATATATTTGCCCGAGGTCACATAGCTTATAAAGGGCAAGTAGGATTCAAACCCAGGCAATCTGGCTCCAGAGCCCATATTCCAACCTGCTACGCTGCTCAGCATCTGTATTCACTATACTACATCCTGCACACTAAGACATGCTGTCAAATACCGGGGCTCGATCTCAAAGAGTCTCGCATCTTTAGAGCCTGGACTTTTTATCTGATGAGATGCCAGCACGGTTTCTGAGCAGCTGTGACATAGTCAGACTAGTTCCAGGAAAATGAATCTGCCCACAGGATGTGGCGTGTTATGGATGGAGACGGGGGTTGGTCAGAGGGGTGAGTGGACGAGAGATGAGGAGAGTGTCTGGGGGCCCTGAAGCCGCTGCCGAGTGCTAGGGGAGGTCAGAAGAGCCTACACTCGCCATGGAAGAGGATGTGAGGAGTAGATGGGTGACCAAAAGGAGAGATCACAGTCTGTCAACTTAAAGGTGATTCGCCACTGGGCTCTGATATGCTAAAGAACTGGTAACCTATCATCCCAAGAAGGACATTTTGTAAAATGAAGGTGAAGGCTGGGCGTGGTGGCGCACGCTTGTAATCCCAGTACTTTGGGAGGCGGAGACCGGAGGATCCGGGTTCGCAGCCAGCCTCAGCTCTCTCTCTCTCTCTCCCTCTCTCTCTCTCTCTCTCTCTCTCTCTCTCTACTTAGTGAGGCCCTCCGCAACTTCGTGAGACCCTGTTTCAAAATAAAGTATAAAAAAATAGGGCCGGGGGTGTAGCGCAGAGGTAGAACGCCCCTGGGTTCAATCCCCGGTACCAAAAAAAAAAAAATGAAGGTGAAGCGATTATTTCTGCTAGGATGACAGGCATGAGCTGGGTCAGGGGCTGTCCATGCAAACCATCACCTTGTTAAACACGACCAGCAGGGAATATCCACAAAGCTGCTTTACAAGCTCCCTGCTCAGCACACCATCCACTTCTTCCAACACTCTCCTGACAAGACATCCTTGACCCTCCCACAAGTGTCACATCCCTCCAGTCCACACAGGGCCACAAGGCTCCAGGTCTTCCATCTAGGTGTGGCCACCCTGCTGGCCTGCAGTTTCTCCACTCGTCCCTAGCCAGCCATCTTGTGCTTCCCCTTAGAGCCGTCCTCCCCGTTCCTCTGTTGCTTCCCCACCCCTCCACACCTTGTTTTCCAGGGAAGACCTAAAGACGAAATGAAGGCCAGCCACTGAGAACCCTTGGTCCCGCTGGTGTTCTTCCGGCCATCTCTAAGCACATCCCGCTTTGCTTTGACCCTACATCAATGGGGCCTGGTCAACCCAACCCAAACCTGGCCCAGCGAGCTCATGTTCTCTGGCCAACTGGGGGACCTAATTCCACTGATGGCCACCCCTCTCTCTATCTCTCTCTCTCTCTCTGTACTGGAGATTGAACCCAGGAGCATTCTACCTCCAAGCTACATTCCCAGACCTTTTTATTTTGAAACAGGATCTTGCTAAGTTGCTGAAGCTGGCCTCAAACCTGCAATCCTCCTGTCTCAGCCTCCCAAGTACTGGGATTACAGGTGAGCGCCACCATGCCTGGCTCACTTCTCTCTTTATATCCTCTACCTTTCCCTCTTTACTGGCTCTGGCCACCCAGCATACAATTAAATTCAAGCCATCTTAAGGACATGGGGGAGAAAGGGGAGGAACCAGCCAACATCAGCAGGAGGTAAGCCTCCTCTGTCACAGCCAGCCTCTCTGACTCCATCTCCTCTCACTGTGCATCTCAAGACTGCCCAGCTTGTGCACCTCCTTCCCCGAAACCTCCCTGCAGCCTCCCTGCCACCTCCAAGTCCCCAGATTCCACAGGCCCTTTCAGCCTGCGCCACCATCCTCTCTTGGACATGCAACATGGCTGAGATCCCCTCCCCTGCCAATGCTCCTCGTGGCCTCACAGCCACGCCCCTGCTGTTTTTACTCCTCCATACTGGCCTGCTACTGTCCTCACAGCAGCTAGACCGGCCTCTGAAACATGTGCATCAGTCGACACAGCTTGTTTTAAACCCTCTGATAGCTCCCAGCTTCTGACCTGGGGCCGCAGAGCCCAACACCCCATCCGGCCCTACGCCACCTTGAGCTGGGGCTTCCCGCCTCTTGGGTCCCATGCCACCTTCACAAGCCTTGTGTTTTGTTTGTTTTTGTTTTTGTTCTAGCACTCCAAGTCTGTTCTCAGGAGGCCTCTGCTTGCAGATCCCTCTGCTTGGAAGCTCTTCCCCTCAGTCTTCGAGGGACTTGCTTCTCCAGCTGAATGAGAGCCCGTAAGGACAGAGACTTTGTCCACTTATTCTGTGCTATGCCTCCAGCACCTGGAATTGTTCTTGGTACTCCATGAACATTTATTTAAGGAATGAATAGGTAAGAGATTGAACTTTAAACATCTGAGGTTACCCCCAAATGGCAACTTCTATGAGTCCATGGGGGTGAATCACGTTTGGAAAATATATTCATTTGAGATTTTGAAAATCTGCACATGATTTGCTACTCCTATCACTTTAACAAAAAAGAAAATCGAGGCCTAGAGAAATTAAGGGGGGTTGCAGGTTCAGGGGTACAACTCAGGAAAGCATCATTGTTAAATTGAAAGTATTTGCAAGGGCCGGGCGTGGTGGTGCACACTTGTAATCCCAGTACTTGGGAGGCTGAGACAGGAGGCTCAAAGGTTTGGGCCAGCTGCAGCTGCTTAGTAAGGCCCTCTGCAACTTAGTGAGACGTTGTTTCAAAATAAGGAATAAAAAATAGGGCTGGGGGTGTAGCTCAGAGGTAGAATGCCCCTGGGTTTAATCCCTAATACCGCAAAAAAAAAAAAAAATATTTGCAGCCCTCAGGTTCCCAGTTCATCTCTTAAATCAAATTGATCCCCCCTCAGGAAAAAGAAAAGAGGCAGCAAGCCACGATTTGTTAACATCAGTACTTTTCATCAAGGTGAAAACTGCCTCTCAACCCAGCATCCTCATAAAGGCACTAGAGGAAGGAATGCATTTCCTTAGTCAAAAACACCCCAAAACAAACAAACAGAATCCTGGAGCTGCTGAGTCGACAACCCCAATTTCATACTTTGATAATTCCAGTGACCCTGGAATTACAAGCTTGGGGCTCAGAACCTCAAAGGCTTATTAGGACTCATGGGAATGTTCTGGAAAACCAGCTTTGGCATCTTCATGGACCTTAAATCTCAGTACCACAGTTAAAAGACTGAGGCAAAAGAACATAAGTTTAAAGAATTTAACCATGAGCAGATGTTTCCTTTCACACCGTTGCTTTAACATCTAGTACTCATGACTTTTTCCCCCACCCCCACCATCCCCTGATTTACATAGGCTTCCAAAACATTAGTGAACAAAATGTTGAGATGGTGCCGTTGGGCCTTGCTCTCCTAGTTTTAACCCTTGATTAAAAAACCCTTTTCTATTCCCATGACTCCAGACCAACAAAAATATAACAAGGTCCTAATGGCATTTGAAACTCCCATGGTAAACAAAGCAGTTAAGCTAAGTACTTGGGGATGGTTTTCATTACAATGTGCTAAAGAAATGAATGTTTTATTGTTCTTTTGTAAATACCCTGGAGAACCCTGGGATGGTTTTTCTGGAAGATGGAAATGATTTGAGAGAGTTTCAGATCTCATGAAGATATGTGATCCCTTTGAGTAACAGTAAGGTTTTTTTTTGGGGGGGCGGAAGTTTAGAAGTATACAGTTACAAATTATTTTCAATGCCCAATAACCTTTACATTTAATACCAGCCTTCTTATTATTTCTTGCTTTCATTTTTTATTTTTTATGTATTCCATTTTACCCCTACTTGTTCTCAAAGTCCCCCCCCCCAGTAGAATGGATTGAAAACAACACAGCACATCTAAATTAACGTATGTGACAGATTGTATTTCCCCAAGGATGGCCACAAAAATATCCCTCATCCCAATGTCTGCTAGAACCTGGCCACACCTCACTAAGAAGTGGTATCTGTGTCCCCTCTACTTGAACCAGTATGGGTCTTTGTGATGCCTTGATCAATGAGTAAGGTGAAAAGTGCTCACAAACATTCCATGAACTTCCACCTTGTTCTCTTGGTATACTTGTCTTAGAACCCAGCTGCCATGTTTTGAGGAAGCCCAAGCAGGCAGTGGAGTGGCCTATAGCCATCATCAACCATTCAGCCACACGAGTGCACCATCTTGAGAGTGGGTCCCCCAGGTACTACCAAGCCACTCAGTTGGTACCATGCAGAGTAGAGTTTAGCTGTCTCTGCCAAGTCCTGCCCGAATTGCAAACCTTTGAGCAAAATAAATGCTGTTGTTTTAAGCCAACATATTTTGGGGTGGTTTGTTACACAGCAGTAGACATCTCTTGAAATACAATAATCCTCACTAATTCATACCCATGGGCGATACCAGACTGCAGTGATTTCTTAAAGTGCAAAATTCACAATCCTCTCTAAAAGAGGCAGTCAGTGGCACCTTCAGATATGCAGAAATGTAAACAAGGATAACACAAAAGCTCCCAAGGAGTGGGCCTTTAGCGACTTGCTTTGATGAAGAGATGCGAGCAATTTGTAATTAGCCTCTCAGTTTGTGATGCTGCATCCAAACTGCTGGAATGAGCAGGTGCCCCAAGGTAAATAAACACTGCCCTGAGATGTGGCTTACATTATTAATCTGCTTAGCAAACCTGTAGGCAAACTTAGTTCTTGTTTATCACAAGTTACAAATGTGCAGAGCATGAATTAGTGATGATGCTTTAGTATTCAAGAGCGACGCAGAGTAATGCCCACATTCCCAGGCACAATTGGAGTCGGAAAGGGTCACAGAGACCCCTGCTTCAGTCTTAGGAAGAAATCCAGCTGTGTTCTGTAGGCATCATAAAGAGAAGCTTTCCTCGCCCTCCGGGGAGTGTCTCAGAAGTTAGAGAAACAACTGCATCTCATGCAAAATGGGAAGTCTCTGAAAATAAAGTTTCTACACCAACCAAACAATGAATAGTTCCATCAAAACACTATTTCCACCAGGAATATATTTAAACGACTTCTTTTGAAATGTTTCTATCTCTTCAGGCATTTTTCTTCTGACATCTACTCCCTGTATCCTCCATAGCACAATCTTTCTTTCTTTTTGCAGGGTAGAAGGGTACTAGAGATTGAATCCAGGGGCATCCTACCTTTGAGCCACAGCCCTTTTTATTTATTTATTTTTTGAAACAGGGTCTCCTTAGGTTATTAAGAGTCTCCCTACATTGATGAGGCTGTCCTCCAACCTGTGATCCTCTTAGCTCAACCTCCCAAGTACTGGGATTACAGGTATGTAACACCACACCCGACTTCACAACTTTTTCTCTAAATGTTTCTTTGACTGCATTCTGTCCAACAACTCCCCCCCCCACTTTGCCCCCACCGATAATACCCCTAATCTCCTAAACCAGTAAAATCACTACTACCTCAGGTACCTTTCAACCTAGGAATGCTGCCTGGGGCAAGCAGATTAAAGATATAGCTTGGGAAGTAATTAATGAGATAGGAAACCTTAGTTTAATTCTGTCTTCTCTTCTTGCTTAGGCTAAATTTATAATAATTAGTTATTAAAACACTTGAGCCTTTGACCAACACACCTACCTTGGGTTACTTCTACAGATTATAGCACCATCCTCCTGATGGTAATCTATCCTATATTTCATTCTTTTAAACACTTAAGAAGTCAAGAGTGATCCAACAGATGAGTCATTTAAGGTTTATATTTTTCTCACAACAGATTTGATCTATTGGAATCAGAAGACAGTGTTTGTTTCTAACCTTAAAAAGAAGAAAAATATACTTTGTAGAAATAATAGCTCTTAGTCGGGCATGGTGGTGCACAACTGTAATCCTAGTACTTGGGAGGCTGAGACAGGAGAATTGCAGGTTCGAGGCCAGCCTCAGCAATTTAGCAAAGGCCCTCAGCAACTTGGCAAGATCCTATTTCAAAATAAAAAATAAAATAGGGTTGGGGGTGTAGCTCAGAGGTAGAATGTCCCTGGGTTCAATTCCCAGCACCGCACAAAATAATAATAATAATGATAGCTCTTATACTGAGTTCTGATCCTATTTATTAGTTAAGGAGAAGTTCAAAATAGTTACCAATCAATCAACAAACACTGCAGAATTGGATGAAGAGCAGAGGGAACACTAAGATGTGCCCAGAAAAGCTCACCAAACGAGGGTATATGGTGTTAAAACTCAGCATGCCCCAGTATAATCTTTGAAAATGAAGAGGAAATCATTAAAACAGGGTTGACCAGAGCATCGCAGAATATTAGAGCTATCAGCCATTTGAGGAATTACTGTTCCAGTGCAAAGGCTTCCCTGCTTTCTCAGAGAAGAAAACCAAAATTAGAGAAAGTGCCCCATCTCGATGGCTGCTTAAATTATTGGGTGGTGAGTTTCTTTTACTGGAATCGGAAGAAAATTCTGGAATGGACCTTCCAAAGTTCCAGATTTCTCCTGGAAGAGGCCAGTCAGTTTCAGTAACTGGGTATCTTGTGTCCAAGGGCTTTCTCTCCCCCAGCCGCACCCCTCCAGCCACCTTCAACACTGCTGGCCTAGGTCCTGATGGGATGTGGCTCTCCTGGAATTCTCTCAAAGGCAGAAAAGGGGAAACATTACATGGGTTGTAATCCTGTCACACTGGCTCTCAAATCCTGCCAGTAAACCAAGTGAATCCAAGCTTCCAGCATCGGGAAGACACAGCAGGCAGCTAAAGTGGCTGTAGGGATCAACTACAGTTCTCAGAGGAGACACCCCACCCTCCACGTGCCCCGAGGTTAGACCAAACTCCCACGCTCAGTATCTGCACTGGATCCCAGACAACTGCAGACAGGAGGCAGCGGAGTGGGAGTTCTGCATCTCGACACGCAGATGGGGACATTCAGCCTGTGCGTAAACCCAGCAGCTCCCACATGTGTTCACTGACGGTGCATAATTAGCACCCTAGACACGTTCCGTCTCATAAAAAGTGTACACACACACACACACACACACACACACCACCACCACCACCACCACCACCACTGTCGCCGCCACTTTTCCTGGAGATAACATCAAATTCTACATTTATAAACCTGTCTGCTGAGAAGCATGTAGCAGAAACAGGTGACATGTAACCCACCCAAGTCACTTCTAGGGAGGGTTTACTCAAGTTTCAAACACCCCCAACACTGAAAAAAAAAAGCTACTGCAATTACGGAAAAAAGAAAACATATGAATATCTTAACCCTCTACCTACTTTCTCTCCATGGAGCCACCTTTGGAGACATCTGTTTCCGGGCAGTACTGATGCTTCGCAAGCCTTGCAAATACACGCTGCTCGCTTTCATTCCACAACTATTCACTGAGCACAGACTACATGACCGACAATGCTCTCAAGGTGGACAAGAGACACAATAAACACAATAACTAAGTAAAAACAGTAAAGTATCGCAAGGGGTCACAAAAACTGTAGATTAAAGGAAAATAGAAAAGTTGAATGGAATTGAAATACTGGAGTGGAGAGTATCAGGGAGTAAGTTGTCTTTTTTATGGTACTGGGAATTGAATCCAGGGGTGTTCTACCTCTGAGCTATACCCTCATCCCTATTTTATTTTATTTTTTGAAACAAGGTCTCACTAAGTTGTTGAGGGCCTCACTAGGTTGTTGAGGCACGAACCTGCGATCCTCCTGTCTCAGACTCCCAAGAACTGGCATGCACCACCACATCCAGTTAGTAGGTCGCTCTTTTAAAAATGAGTGGGCAAAGCCAGGTGCAGTGGCGCACACCTGTAATCCTTGCACTTGAGAGGATGAAGCGGGAGGATCGTAGGTGTGAGGCCAGTCTTAGCAACTTAGGGAGACCCTCAACAAATTAGCGAGACCCTGTTTTAGAATGCCCCTGGGTTCAATCCCAGTACCAAAAAAGAAAAAGGAGTTGGTAAAGGCAAGCGCGGTAGTACATACCTATAATCCCAGCAATTCAGGAGGCTGAAGCAAGAGGATCACAAGTTCAGCTTCAGCAACGTAGCAAGACTCTGTCTCAAAAGGGTTAAAGATGTAGTTCAGAGGTAGAGCGCCCCTGGGTTCAATCCCCAAGACCGCAAATAACACAATGCAATACAAAGAGCAGGGAAAGTGAGCCTGAACAAAGATGTAAAGGATATGAAAGAGTTAACCAAGCAGGTATCTGGGGGAAAGAAACGCCATAAAAATTAATCTCCACTGCCAAGAGTTAGACTACTATTAAGTAACTACAACAGGATGATCCAGTTCACAGAGGGCTGGAGGGCAAATACAGTCCAGAGACACTCATACACTACATCGCCTGCAGATAACCGTGACTTCTCAGAAAAGAGGGAATTTCTGCGTATATTCATACCTTCACAAAGTCTATTTGAACACAATACTTGTTGGGGAAAACACATGAATCAAAGTCAGTTTCGGATGTTTATTGAAGTAATCTGACAAACTTAAAAAAAAACATACAGAAATAAATTGGGCGCAGTGGCGCATGCCTGTAATCCCAGTACTTGGGAGACTGAGACAGGAGGATAGCAAGTTCGCAGGTTAGCAGCCAACCTCAGCAACCTCATGCCCCCCCTCCCCGTGACTTAGTAAGACCCTGCTTCAAAATAATAAAAAATAAAATAGGGCTAGGGGTACAGCTCAGAGGTAGGCTGCCTCTGGGTTCAATCCTCAGTACCACACACACACACACAAAAGTAGGGAAATAAATCTAATAAAAATTCAACTCCTACAGCATAAAAACCATTTAGCATGCTGTGGTAGGCAAGCTTCTTCAAGATGGCCTTTAAGAAGCAATGCAGGAATCTATGCACAAACATGAACAGATACTGTGGCGTGGGGGTCTCAGATGCCGCCTTGAGCAAAAGATCCATTTATGTACATGGGAGGTCACCTTTGGGAGGAGTGGCCCCAGGAAGGGTTCAGTGATTGGTTCTATTCTAGTTCTTTTTTGTACTGGGGATTGAACCCAGGGGCATTCTACCTCTGGTTACACCTGCAGCCCTATTTTATTTTTTTATTTTGAAAGAGTCTCATAGGTTGTGGAGGGCCTTGCTAAGTTGCTGAGGCTGGTCTCCAACCTGTGATCCTCCTGCCCTAGCCTCCCAAGTACTGGGATAAGAGGTGTGTGTTGCCATCACACCCAGCCTATTTTAATTCTTGATCTGGGTCTCTTCATTTTGTGCTAACTCACTGAGCTATCCACGTGTGATTTATGCACTTGCCTGCACTTATGTTATCTTCAATAGAAAAGAGACTTTTCTTTCTTTTTTTAAGAGCAATGCAGAGCAAATGGTTCCATTATGGAGATTTCTCATTCACATATGAGCTGGAGGAGGAAAAACAACTATCCTGATGTTAAATGAATGAGCACTCATGACTTCGAATAGTTTCCAGCAACGGCATCACTCATGAATTGTAAAAGTGCTGAATCCCAAACAATTTGGATGACAGTAAATATCATGAGCTTGAAACCTGTGTTTGATGGCCCCAAAAAAATCATTCTACAGATGATAAAGTCACTGGAGGCAAAGATGCATGAAAAAAAAGTATAGGAATAAAATTGTCTCATGAAATATAAGTGGGGTGGTGGTGGAGGGGAGCGCTATTACCAAATTTACACAATTTATATAATTTAAAATCCACATGTACAACTAAATAATATTATAAACAGAAATGTAATTACTTCAAATATGTTCCTAAAAGGTTATGTGTTAAAGTTGGCTCCAAATATTTTTTTTCATGGGGAAAATGGGAGATTTTCTTCAGTTATATTTGGGCATATGTGTCATATACTGCTCTGTGCTCCATCTCCCCTGTGGCTGACAAGACTCATAATCACAAATATTTTATGTCAATTTAGGAAACACAGAAAACTGAAAACTGCTTAGATAAATGAATTCTGTAGAACTATGCTACAGATAGTAGCCAAATGTGGATATCAACAATTTAAAAAGCTCCGTGAGACCACGGAGTTAAATATTTTTTATACCTTTTGATTTGAATTTGAAAATTGAAGCAGCATAGAATATTTTTCTGTTAAACACTATTTTGTAGGATATTTCACTTTATTGAAAATGTAACATATGAATTGAGATGAGACACAAGTGACAACAGATTTTGAAGATTTCATTTGTAAAAAAAAAGAATGTAATATATCTCATTACATGTTGAGAAGATAGTGTTTTAGACATATTGGATTACATTAAACATATTACTAAAATTAATTTGACTTTTGTTACTGCTTTTTAGTATTTCTATTAGAGGTTTAATATATATGTAAATACATAATATGTAAATATAACATATTATATTTATATATAGTATGTGTGGTTCACATTATATTTCTATTGGATGGAGCTGCTGAGGAATAAAATGCCACTTTGATCAGAGACCTTAGGGAAAAGATTAAAAAAAAGAGAGAAATCAAAGCTGGAAAATTGGATCTATTTGAAGATCTGATTAACAGCCATAGCAGAAGAAGTCCGGGGGTGGGGAGAAATATGGGACAGTAGAAAGCTGGGGGTGGGGAAAGGGGAATCCAAGAAACTAGTGCATCTTTTAAGAGAAGTGGTCAGATTAGCTGGGACTGCCCCAGACAGCCAAGCAAATGCTATCTACGATTCCACAGCTGTCAACAAATCCAATTGACCTAGTTTTTGCTGACTGTGTGTTAGAAGCTCGCTATATCTGTTATTAAAGAACCAAAAATGACAGAGGTGCCAAGCACGTCTTTCTAGGGTGACAAAAGAGAGGAGGGAGCTTTTAATTGCCCTTCTCCAAGTCTTCCTGCCATTAGAGGTTTGGGTGAGGATGAGAAAACACACAGTTACACCAAGAATTGGGGCCGGAAAGACTTGTTTTAGTGAACCATAAAATACAATAAAGTATTTGGCTCATCTGAGCCTGTGGTGATTCTGTACAGTTGGAGACAATCATTATTAGTAACTTTTTTTTAATAGTGCTGGGGATATAACCCAGGGCTTCATGCAAAGCCAGTGCTCAACCGTTGAACCACATCCCCAGTCCAGTAACTCACTTTAAAAAGACAAGAGACCTGTTGACAGATGTATGGGTGAAAAACTCTGTGTGTGTGTGTGTGTGTGTGTGTGTGTGTGTGTGTGTGTGTGTATGTGAGAGAGAGAGAGAGAGAGAGAGAGAGAGAGAAAGAGAGAGTATGAGTATTATTCAGCTTTCAAAAAGGAAATCCTGCCATTTGTTACAACATGGGTGAACCCAGAGGACATTATGCTAAATGGAATAAGCCAGATACAAGAAGAAACATACAGTACTGCATAATCTCACTTATGTGAGATCTTTTTTTTTTTTGCGGTATTGGGATTGAACCCAGGGACATTCTACCTCTGAGCTACACCCCAGCCCTATTTTTTTTTATTCTTTATTTTGAAACCAGGTCTCATTAAGTTGCAGAGGGCCTCACTAAGTAGCTGAGGCTGGCCGCGAACCCGGATCCTCCGGTCTCAGCCTCCCAAGTACTGGGATTACAAGTGTGCGCCACCACGCCTGGCTGAGATCTTATTTTTTAAAAAGCAAAATACAACCGGGTGTGGTGGCGCATGCTTGTAATCCCAGTACTTTGGGAGGCGGAGACCGGAGGATCCGGGTTC